>JAGTYA010000127.1:0-49297 GCA_024291935.2 Okapia johnstoni | reverse complement strand
ATGTTATCATATCACTTGTTTTATGTTTTGGTCTTGAGACAAGTGAGATCTTAGCTCTATGTGGATAGAAGGTGCACCCCCCTGCATTGGAAGGTCAAGTGTTAACCACTGGACCACCAGGGAGTTCACTCCCTATTTCTCTTTGTGTTATTGGATGTTGATCTCCAGGACAGTTGTGTTTCTTCTTCTTCTTCTTCTTCTTTTTTTTTTTTCTTTTTAAAAATTTCCTGGGACAGAACATTTTGGTTTTAAGGAGGTTTTATTATCCATTAGTATTTCATTTCATGATAGTAAATGATCATTTCTTTTTCTTCTTTTTTTTTTTTTTTTAAAATTTCCCCTCTACACTCAACCCTCTGTGTGTCATCCCAACGCTGGTATTGCATAGAGGAATGGTGCTATGGACTTCTCTGTCATTCTCCAGGTAAGAACGAGAGGGCATGTAGTGGGGTGCCCACGACCAGGAGCCTAAGCAAGTTCTCAATCTAACTGATAGAAGCAAAGTTTCTTTCGATTGCTGTCACATGCTCAGGGTAGAGGTTCTTCTCAATTAGATCTGCACTTGGAAAAGGGCTCTAGACTGCCCCTCCCACCCCAACAGAGGGCTTCACCTGAGACCGGCTCTTGACCTGGTACACCATTTCTGAAACCATGTGCTAATTCATTAGGCTCACAGCACTGATTTGGTCAGATCCTGGTGTATCACCCCTATCAGTCAGTTCACTCGCTCACTCATGTCTGATTCTTTGTGACCCCATGGAATGCAGTACAACCTGCCATAGGCTTCCCTGTCCATCACCAACTCCCAGAGCTTGCTCAAATGCCTGTCCATTGAATCAGTGATGCCATCCCACCAGCTCATTCTCTGTCGTCCCCTTCTCCTCCTGCCTTCAATCTTTCCCAGCATTAGAGTCCTTTCCAATCACTCACTATTTCCCATCACGTGGCCTAGGTATTGGAGCTTCAGCATCAGTCCTTCCAATGAATATTCCGGATGGATTACCTTTAAAATGGAATGGTTGGATCTCCTTGCATTCCAAGGGAGTCTCAAGAGTCTTCTCCAGCACCACAGTTCAAAAGCCTCAATTCTTCGGCGCTCAGCTTTTCTCATGGTCATCCTTATAGCTATTATTAATATTGTCTCCTCCAAACTGAATAAATGCTATGCCATGCCATGTGGCATGTGGAATCTCAGTTCCCCAACAGGCATCAAACCTGTGCCCCTGCACTGGGGCCCCTGAACCACCAGTGTTAAGGACAGCCAGGTAACGAACTTCCTCTATATCAATTCATTGTTAAAGTTAAAGAAATCTGCTTTAAAAAGAAGTGCTTGGACAAAAAGTTGAAGTGCTTCTGAAGGCTCCAGGCACCTCCATGACCACCCCACCCCCACCCCCCTACCCTTTGCTTGGTGCATCCCTGAGGGCACTCTGGCTCTCCACAGGAAGCTACAGCCTTTGGAACCTTTGAACTCCTTGGTTACTCTCGGGAAATTCCGTCCCTCTTATGCTCACTTGGCTTACTTCCTCTCCTCCCACCTTTGTACTGCTGTCACCTCGAAACCTTGCAGGTCTTGATCACCACTTTCCCTCCCATCCTGCCCACCCCTAGAGCCTCCTCTGTTCCCCATTCTCCACTTTATTATTCTCCGGAGATCTGGTGGTCAACTGACATGCTTGTTACACTTCGGTGCTGACAGCTTGTAGCCAGGCTGTGAGCTGAGTGAAGGCTGAGACGGCCTGTGTGTTCTGCTCACTGCCCGTGCACAGTGACCGTGTATGAGAGGCCAGAACACAGTAGTTGTTCAGCTAATGGAGCTTGCACTCCACGTGGAGGGTAGGTGATGAAGCCATGTGTCACAAAGGTAACTGTTTCTTGACAAGAGGGGAGGAAGAATATTGGGAGCTGGGTGGGGGGCAGGGGGTGGGGAAGTGCAGGCAGGCCTGGCTGAGCTGGATGGTGGGAGTGTGAACTGGGAGGGAATGCTTCCTCTGGCGTGAAGTCGGGGCTGGGAAAGGATGAGTCCAAAGAGCTGGGCGAGGGGAGGAGCATTACAGCAGTCTGGAATGATATATGTAAAGCTTTCTAAGCTTTCCCTCTCATGTACGCTTCTCTCAGGATCCTCCATCTTCTCATGGGTTTCATCTGCTGAGACCCTAACCATATTTTTGCGTTTTCTTTTTTTTTTTCTTTCTTTTTTTTTTTTTTTTGCTTTTTCTTAGAATCTGTTCCTGAGGCAGAAAGTGGCAAACCAGGTCCCCCAAATTAAGTTCTGTGACATTAACAATCCACTTTCCAGGCCTCTGGGTGGGGTGTGGGCTGGCAGGCTCTCTGGGATGGTGAAGACAGGCCCAGACCCAGGACATTAGGAGCTGCTTTTTGTCCAAGAACAGAGCTGTTGCCACCAGAACCCCCTTGCAACGAGAAGCCCTTGCATCACAACTCTAGAGTTGCACCATGCTCTCTGCAACTAGAGAAAAAGCCCAGGCAGCAAAGAAGACCCAGCACACCCAAAATAAATCAATAGAGAAATTCTTTATGAGAAATTCTTACATTACAGAGATGTTGCAAAGAGCAATGGAAGCTATTACTATTGGACATAAAACCTTCATAGCAGAGCCTTTCATACAGGACATGCTCAATAACCATTCCCTGTTGCCAGGGCTGCAACCACAGAACAGAAAATCTGTCCTAAAGAACTGGTGGTCTATCCACAGAAAGCAGACAACAGAGAAGAATCTAAAAGTCTCTCAAGCAAAACTGAAAGGAACTAGTGATAAATGCTTCTGAGTGCCCGCTGTCCTCCAGGCACAGAATCCTGCCTTTTGTGTGCATGAACAACAAACCTTTCAGTCACCAGCGAGGAAGAATTATTTTTATCCCCATTTCACCCACTTAGAAACTAAGGCTTGGGGAATAAGAAAGTGGCAGTGTTGGGGCTAGAAATGGGTTCTATCCAGTCAGAGGCCCGAAGTTCTTCCTGGGACTCTACTCTTTCTGAGATTGGGATCAAGGTGTAGATGGCACATTTTATCCACCTACTCAAATCGTATTCCCTTTACCAGCCAGTAGCTGCTTAGAGACATTGTGAAAATCAAAAACATCGCCATGTGCCTCCTGGGGGAGGAGCAGCCTCATATGTAAAGAGTCAAAGACCTAGAGAATTCCAGAAATAATAATCAAGAGTCATTGGTGAATCAACCCTGCCTCCTGCACCTTCCAGGTTTCTTGTTCAGTATGATAAACCAATGCTCTCCTGACACTGAAGCTGGTGCCTTTCATGACTTGTGCACCCAGTAGAATCCCCCAGGGAACTCAGTAAGTCCCAATACCAAGCAGCCCCTAGGCCCAAAAAAGCAGAACGGTAAATTCCTCAGGGGATCCCAATATGAGCCAAGCTTGCGAACCAATGTTTTTACGAATCGCCTGGGACTCTTGCTAAAGACACAGATCTGACCCAGTTACCATGGGAGGGGACTGGAGTCTACATTTCTAACAAGCTCCCAGGAGATGAACGTGTGTGACTGCTCCAGGGAGCATAGTCTGAGTAGTCTGGGTGAAGCCCGTGTTCCTCAAATTTCAACAAACATCAGAATCACCTGAAGGCCCAGTTAAGATGCAGAGGGCCAGGCCCACTCCAGAGCTGCAGTTCTGACAGGTTTGAGGTAGGGACCAGAGAATCTGCATTTCCCAGAAGCCTCTAGATGACCCTGATGCTGCTGGTCCAAGGACCACATGTGGATCACCATGGTGGGGCTGGAGGCATAATCATGGATTGGCAAGACAAGTCATCTCTCCGTCAGCTTCCCCAGACCCAAAGTCGGGATGATGAGATCCTCTCCCAGAGGGTGTCATGAGGGTGACACTGAGTGAGCTAGGATTTGTAAGCCTCTTGGAAGCTGGCACCGAGCAAGTGGGATATGAGTGACAGCATCCATTCTTGATGAATTTCCCTTGGTCCAGGGGTGCTCCTGGAGCCCAGGCAGGCAGACCCTTCAACCACCATGGATGGCCCTCTCCCAGGCCCACTCACTGCCGACATTGGTCATGTCGGCGTTGTACATCTCCTTCATCCAATGATCGTGGAAGGCCATCTTTCTCATCCAGTCCACGCCGCCGTGCACACCGGAACCCAGGCACAGCCTGGCTCCCGGGGTGGAACTGTGGAAGCCATCAGTGGAGAAGTTGTAGGTGCTGTGGAGATGGAAGAGGGCAGGGGGATGGAGACGAGACATTGTAACTGTGGGGAGCTGGGAGCTTTTCACCAGGAGACCCATGGGTGGGCTTAGGGCTGTGTTTCACTATGTCCCCAAGTGTGTGCGGGTGCTGTTAGTATCTACCTTCTTGGAGAAGCAGCATCAGAGCTTCCATTAACTTCCCAAACAAGGGTGGCTTCCTGTGCTCGTGCCCAGTCAGCCTCCATTCTCTTTTCTTCTGGTATCAAAGAACATCTTTGGTTTTTTGAGGGGCAGGCATCCTGTCCCCTGCATGCAGTGAGTGGCCAAGCCAAAGAAAACCTCTCTATCTCCCACTTTGGACTTTGAAGTTCGAAGGCAATTCCAAAAAGTGGTTGGCCTTGGTTCATCCCAAGAGTAGGGTGCAGAAGAACATACCAGTGGGCTCTTGATACTTTGATCTCCAAATTAGCCTGCTTCACATGCCTCGAAAAGCCTGGCTGCTAACGCTTTCTTCCTATTCTGAGAGCATCTCTGTAGCTTTGTATAGGCATTCCCCATGTTGATTTTATCTTTTCAATTAGGCGGAGTCAGACTTCTCTTCTGGTCCAGTGGTGGGGAATCCACTTGAAAATGCAGGGTGACACGGGTTCAATCCCTGGCCCCCGGAGATTTCACATGCTATAGAGTAGCTAAGCCCCCAGGCCACAACTACTGACACCATACTCTAGAACCTTTGCTCCACAACAGGAGAAGCTACCTCCTGAGAAGACTGCACTATGCAATGAGCAGTAGCCCCTGCTTGCCCCAACTAGAGAAAGCCTGTTCACAGCATTGAAGCAAAAAAAAAAAAAATAATAATAATAACAATAATAATAATCAGGCAGAGTCAATTGCATACGTACAGAGTACTTTGCATACATTACCCTCCTTCAGCATGAAGCATGCCCTGGGAACACGTCTGAGTGTCATGGGAAATTAATGACAGGAGTGGCAGCTGGGAGCCAGAAGGGGAATTGTGGGGACTTTGTCACTGATAGCCTCTAGAGTATGAAAACGAAAACCCCATCTCTCATGAAACACCACTTTCTTTCCCTCCACCAGAAGTCTGGTATAGGTCTGCAAAGCACTGGACATCCCAAGGCAATGTGTATACCAAAACCTGCAAAAGTGAAAGCCTTTTCAGAGAAAAAAAGCCTGGGTGGGGAGCAGCTCAGCGTGGTACACCAGGGCTTCTCCATGGTTGGATTTGGCTGACACTTTTCTTTTTCTGTTATTTTGTTGTTTCTGGATTTTCTGTGATGAGTTTAATGGTAGAGATATGAGGTACTAGGAATGAAGCAACACTTGGGAATTGTACCCTAGGTATCCCCAGTTTAATGCCAGTGCTGCCACAGAGAAAACAAATTTGGAAATGGGAAGCACTGGGTCATTCTCTCCTGTGTTTCAGGCTCAGCTTGAATGTCAAACCGGGGACAACAAAACCCCTGCAGGATCCACAGAGATGCCTTGAGTGATACTTCAGCTTCGAATGCAAAGTTCATCACTGGGGCAGGCAGCCCAGAAGAATGCTGACTTAACCTGAAAGGGCTCAGTGGCAGACTCTAGCATCCTCTCCAGGGGAGGCTGGATGGACAGTCACAGAGATACCAACCAGCTGACAGAAGCTGTTCTTCAGATATCTTCAAATTCTTGCCAATATGCCCAGTAAACATGCACTCAAACACATACACATTCACTTGGTTCATTTTTCACAGACATTTGTGTGTGTGTACAAGATTGGAAGCAAGTAAGTGATAATATCAGGAAGTGGTGATTTGGAGATGGTGGGAATAGGGGTGATCATAGTCTCTGCTCTGCTGCTTACTGAATTACTCAGATTTAAAAAGATGAGGAATTCCCTGGTAGTCCAGTGGTTAGGATTCCGTGCTTTCCCTGCTGAGGGTGTGGGTTCTATCTCTGGTCGGGGAACAAAGAGCCCATAAGCTCTGTAGTATGACAAAAAAAAAAAAAAGAATAAATCAAATAAAAATTGTGTGTAATTACCTTGATCGACCACTAGTTTGATATCATGGTATTTAACATCCTAATTTCTGAGAACTGGAGAAGATTACTAAAAAATGTTTTCTGCATGGAGATAAGATGTGGATGTTCTAATAACTTGCTTGTATGACTGTTCCCAGAGCTGACCGCCTGTGTCTCACAGAGGCACTTGGGTTAACATGCCCACTGCTGTTCTGTGTGCACAGACTGTCCTCCCCACCATCCATATACCACAAGGGAGCCTCCCCAGTGGATCTGATGCCATGGATGCTGGCCAGGAAGCCCTGCATATGCTGAGACCATCTCCCCTGAGTACTAGAAAGTGAAGTTATGGAATCCTTCTTTCCTATGAAAGATGCCTGTGGGTTTATCACCCAGAGATGTTGCTGTCACTTTTTTCTCAGCCCCTCCCTTGGGTGGTGATAATCAGGGGCTAAAGAGAAACAAAATACCCCCAACTAGTGAAAGGGAGCAGACAACATCTAATCAGAAGGACAGAGAGCCATTTAGTAAGGATTACTCACTGTGCTGGTCACTTTTTGAGCACATTCTTAACCTGATGAGAAAGGGGCTATGTGACTTTATCCCATCATGGCTCCTCTTTTCCAGAACCCATTATTTTTTTTTCCAAACTGAGAATTTTGAATTATTGGGTGTTTTGATAAATACAAGGTTACTTCTTATTAGAGTGACCACCGCTCTTACTAACGTAAAATGAAAATCATTACATAGCTTGCTGTATATATATACAAGTATAAGGCTTCTTACTCTGGATGTTTTTCTTTTTTTTCATTTTTAACTCATTTTATTAAGTAAAGGACATTTTATGGGTATTTTTTCCCATTGATACAGTAAGGGAAAACATTTTGGATATTTCTGATGCTTTATAAAAAATATTAAAACAATTTTTCCTGAAATTTAACTTTTTTATTTTGAAGTAGTATTTAAAACCACGGATATGACTAACCTAACGAGTGAGATTTGACTACAATTTTTTGCATATGTTGCAAAAATTCATATTTTTTATGGAAGTCAGTGCATTTTGATAAATTACAGTACAAGGACCATGTCCCTAGGAAGATACATTATAAGAGGCCATGTTCCTAAGATTTGAAATGAAAATGTCGTTACTAAGGAGAATCCTACTCCCCAAGCACCTGTGCATTTTGCCACATGCTCCTCCCTGTCTACTGTCAAGATTCTCATCTTGCTAGATAATTTTGTTTTTTAATTTAATTTCTTTCAACCTCTTTTCCATTGTCTTTTTTTCTTTTTTTAAGAGGCTGTGGAAGAACAGCTTCAGATCACTTCTCATCTCGGGGTCTCAGCACTGAAGTCTCCAGTAAGGAGCCGCTGGGCAGTCACAGAGGGCATCTGTGTGCCTCTAGACCAGAAGATATTAAGAAGAGGTGGCAAGAATACACAGAAGAACTATACAAAAAATATGTTCACGACACAGATAATCAAAATGGTGCGATCACTCACCTAGAGCCAGTCATCCTGGAATATGAAGTCAAGTGGGCCTTACAAAGCATCACTAGGAACAAAGCTAGAGGAGGTGCTGGAATTCCAGTTGAGCCATTTTGAAATCCTGAAAAGGTGATGCTGTGAACGTGCTGCACTCAATATATCCAACCAATTTGGAATACTCCACAGTGGCCACAGGACTGGAAAAATTCAGTTTTCATTCCAATCCCAAAGAAAGGCAATGCCAATGAATGCTCAAACTACCACACAATTGCACTCATCTCCCACACTAGTAAATTAAAGCTCAAAATTCTCCAAGCTATGCTCCAGCAATACATGAGCCATGAACTTCCAGATGTTCAAGCTGGTTTTTTTAGAAAAGGCAGAGGAATCGTCTAGTTGAAGCTATGGTTTTTCCAGTAGTCATGTATGGATGTCAGAGCTGGAGTAGAAAGAAAGTTGAGCACCAAAAGAATTGATGCTTTGAAACTGTGGTGTTGGAGAAGACTCTCAAGAGTCCCTTGGACTGCAAGGAGATCCAACCAGTCCATCCTAAAAGACATCAGTCCTGAATATTCATTGGAAGGATGGATGCTGAGCGGAAACTCCAATACTTTGGTCACCTGATGCGAAGGGCTGACTGATTAGAAAGACGCTGGTGCTGGGTAAATCGAAGAAGGGAGGAGAAGGGGACAAGAGAGGACAAGTTGGTTGGATGACATCACCGACTCAATGGACATGAGTTTGAGTAAACTCCGGGGTGTTGATGATGGACAGGGAGGCCTGACTTGCAGCAGTCCATGAGCTCGCAAAGAATTGGACACAACTAAGCCACTGAACAGACTGACTGAACTCAAAATCAAAGAAAGGGATTCTGGGAAATGTAGCCCCAGACTAGGCAAATTAACACAGTGGAGCACAGACCACTTGACTTACCAAACCCTTCTGCTTTACTTAGTAGGGTGAATTGAGCTTTGAAAAGCTGACCTGACTGATAAAGAGACTTTGGACAAGTCTGCAGTGAGGAGACTTTTTAGTCAATGCTTTAATTTTCCATCTTAAGAATCTGCATTAGAAAGAGCCTGAATCTCATTTTCCCCACCTCCCTTGCAGTCAGAACGTAACCATGTGACCTAGGCTCAATCAATCAGATGCACCCAGATGGTACCCAGGCTCAGCCAATCAAATCCATCCAGATGGCACTTAAGACTCAGTTAGCTACAGCCACATGGAATGTAGGCTTAGCCAATGGATACACCTACAGGTGAAAGCAATGCAAGTGGATGCTGATGCATAGAATACAATCTAGCAGAGGTGGAAGAGACATAAGCCATGCCACTAGTGACAGCCGCTGTGTCTGGAGACAGGGGTGGTGACAGTTCAGTTCAGTTCAGTCACTCAGTCGAGTCCGACTCTCTGCGACACCATGAACCGCAGCATGCCAGACCTCCCTGTCCATTAACAACAACCAAAGTCCACCCAAACCCATGTCCATTGAGTTGGTGATGCCATCCCACCATCTCATCCTCTGTCTTCCCCTTGTTCTCCTTCCCTCAATCTTTCCCAACATCAGGGTCTTTCTCAATGAGTGACAGAAGATCCTGAAATTAATGTCTTTATTGTCCATTGCTGTCTCTCCAGCTCTCAATCCCAGAAATCTGAGTCACTTAGTATCCTTTAATAAGTTTCTTTCCTGCTCAAAGTTACCTGTAATGGATTCTATTCTTTTCAAGTAGAAAGCTGACACCCCTCTAATTTCATTTAACCATCAAGCCTCTTTCCAAAACTAGACAAAGTAGGGAACAATGTCCACTCCCATGGGCAGTGGAGTCGGGGAGAGGAATTTTGTCAAATTAGTATAGTGCCAAAGACTCTGGGCCAGTTTCACCCCTGAGGGGGTCACTGACCTGAGTTGTGAGCCGGGTAGACCCATTTGAATCCAGCCTGTGGTGCTGACTGACCTGTTGTGTGACATTGCACATATCACTTTCCTCATCTGGAGAATGGACTGTGATTAGTGCTTGCCTCCTGGGGATATCATGGAGACCAAAAGATTCCTATATGGAGCAGTCTCTCAACCACACAGCTGAGCAGGTTGGACACACCCACACCAGTGATGCTAGAAGGAATGAGAGTGACCTTTCTTTTGCTGGAATAAAGAAAATAAGTAATAATAGAGGTGGTGTCCTCATGTCATATAACAGTGCCCTTTCCAGTTTTTAAAGGACTCTCCACACTGTTCTCCATAGTAGCTCTACTTGGTTGCATTCCTACCAAGAGTATAAGGGGGTTCCCTTTTCTCCACACCCTCTCCAGGATTTATTGTTTGTACACCTTTGGATAGCAGCCATTTCGACTTGTGTGAGATGGTACCTCATTATGGTTTTGCTTTGCATTTCTCTGATAATGAGTGATGTTGAGCATCTTTTCATGTGTTTGTTAGCCATGTGCATGTCTTTTTTGGAAAAATGCCTGTTTAGTACTTTGGCCCATTTTTTGATTGACTCGCTGAATTTTCTGGAATTGAGCTGCAGGTGTTGCTTGCATAGTTTTGAGATTAATTCATTGTCAGTTACTTCCTTTGCTATTATTTTCTCCCATTCTGAAGGCAGTATTTCCCCCTTGCTTATATTTTCCTTCGTGTACAAAAGCTTTTAAGTTTAATTAGGTCCCATTTGTTTATCTTTGCTTTTATTTCCATGATTCTGGGAGGTGGGTCATAGAGGATCCTGCTGTGATTTCTGTCAGAAAGTGTTTTGCCTGTGTTTTCCTCAAAGAGTTTTATACTTTGTGGTCTTACATTTATATCTTTAATCCATTTTGAAATTTTTTTTGTGTACAGTGTTAGAAAGTGTTCTAGTTTCATTCTTTTAAAAGTGGTTGACCAGTTTTCCCAGCACAACTTGATAAAGAGATTGTCTTGTCTTCATTGTATATTCTTGCCTACTCTGTCAAAGATAAAGTGTCCATAGTTGGGTGACTTGACCTCTGGGCTTGCTATCTTGATCCATTTCTCTATATTGCTCTCTTTGTGCTAGTACCACACTATCTTGATGACTGTAGCTTTGTAGTATTGTCTGAAATCAGGTAGAGTGATTCCTCCAGGTCCATTCTTCTTTCTCAAGATTGCTTTGGCTACTCGAGGTTTTTTTGTCTTTCCATACAAATTGTGAAATTATTTCTTCTAGTTCCCTGAAAAATACCGTTGGTAGCTTGATAGGGATTGCATTGAATCTATAGATTGCTTTGGGTAGCATACTCATTTTCACTATATTGATTATTTCAATCCATGAACATGGTATATTTCTCCGTCTGTTTGTGTCCTGTTTGATTAATTTCACCAGTTTTTCATAGCTTTCTATATACAGGTCTTTTGTTTCTTTAGGTAGATATATTCCTCCGTATTTTATTCTTTTCTTTGCAGTGGTGAATGGAATTGTTTCTTTAATTTTACTTTCAATTTTCTATTGTTAGTGTATAGGAATGCAAGGGATTTCTGCGTGTTCATTTTATATGCTGCTATTGTACTGTATTCATTGATTAGCTCTGGCAACTTTCTGGTGGAGTCTTTAGGGTTTTCTGTGTAGAGGATCATGGCATCTGCAAACAATGAGAGTTTTACCTCCTTTTTTCAATATGGATTTCTTTTATTTATTTTTCTGCTCTGATAGCTCTGGGCAAATCTCCCAAAACTATGTTGCATAGTAGTGGTGAGAGTGGGCACCCTTGTCTTGATCCTCACTTTAGGGACAATGCTTTCAATTTTTCACCATTGAGAATAATGTTTGCTGTGGGTTTGCCATTTATAGCTTTTATTATATTGAGGTATGTTCCTTCTATGCCTGCTATCTGGAGGATTTTGATGATAAATGGATGTTGAATTTTGTTCAAGCGTTTCTCTGCATCTATTGAGATAATCATATGGTTTTTATGTTTCAATTTGTTAATGTGGTGTTTTATGTTGATTGATTTGTGGATACTGAAGAATCCTTGCATCCCTGCAGTAGAGTCCACTTGGTCATGATGTATGATCGTTTTAATATGTTGTTGGATTCTGCTTGCTGGAATTTTGTTAAGGATTTTTGCATCTATGTTCATCAGTGATATTGGCCTCTAGTTATTTATGTATTTATTTATTTTGTGTGTGTCATCTTTGTCTGCTTTTGGTATTAGGGTGATGGTGGCCTCATAGAATAAGTTTGGAAGTTTCCCTTCCTCTGCAATTTTCTGGAAGCATTTGGGTACCATAGGTATTAACTCTTCTCTAAATTTTTGGTACTACCCAGCTGTGAAGACGTCACGTCCTGAGCTTTTGTTTTCTGGAAGATTACTGATTACAGTTTCAATTTCCGTGCTTGTGATGGGTCTGTTAAAATTTTTTTCTTCCTGGTTCAGTTTTCGAAAGTTGTACTTTTCTAAGAATTTGTCCTCTTCTTCCTAGTTATCCATTTTATTGGCATATATTTGCTAATAGTCATCTCTTATGATCCTTTGTATTTCTGTGTTGTCTGTTGTGATCTCTCCATTTTCATTTCTAATTTTATTGATTTGATTCTTCCCCCTTTGTTTCTTGATGAGTCCAGCTACTGGTTTGTCAATTTTATATATCTTCTCAAAGAACCAGCTTTTAGCTTTGTTGATTTTTGCTCTGGTCCCTTTTGTTTCTTTCACATTTATTTCGGCTTTATTGTATGATATCTTTCCTTCTACTAAGCCTGGGTTTCTTCATTTCTTCCTTCTCTAGATGTGTTAGGCATAGAGTTGGGTTTTTTGTTTGACTTTTTTCTTGTTTCTTGAGGTTAGGCTGTTTAGCTATGAACCTTCACCTTAACACTGATTTTACAGCGTCCCATAGGTTTTGGGTTGTTGTGTCTTCATGGTCATTCCTCTTTATGCATATTTTGATTTCTTTCTTGATTTCCTCTGTGATTTGTTGGTTATTTAGCAGCATGGTATTCAGCCTCCATATCTTTGAATTTTTATAGTCTTTCTCCTGCAGTTGATATTTAGTCTTACTGCATTCTGGTCAGAAAATATACTTGGAATGATTTCAAGGTTTTTTGAATTTACCAAGGCTGGACTTATGGCCGAGCATGTGGTCTATCCTGGAGAAGGCTCCATGTGTACGTGAGAAAAAGGTGAAATCCATTGCTTTGAGGTGAAATGTCCTATAGATATCAATTATTTCTAACTGGTCCATTGTATCATTTAAAATTTGTGTTTCTTGTTAAGTTCTGTTTACTTGATCTATCCATAGGTTTGAGTGGAGTATTAAAGTCTTCCACTCATTGTGTTATTGTTAATTTCCCCTTTCATGCTTGTTAGCCTTTGCCTTACATATTGTGGCCCTCCTATACTGAGTGCATAGGTGTTAATAATCTATATATCTCCTTCTCGGATTGATCTTTTGATCATTACGTAGTGTTCTTCTTTGTCTCTTTTCACAGGCTTTATTTTAAAGTTTATTTTATCTGATATGAGCCTTGTTACTCCTGCTTTCTTCTGGTCTCTATTTGCGTGGAATGGCTTTTTGCAGCCCTTCACTTTTAGTGTATATGTGTCCCTTGTTTTGAGGTGGACCTGTTGTAGACAACATAAATAGCGGTCTTGTTTTTGTATCCACTCAGCTAGACTTTGTCTTTGGTTGGGGCATTCAACCCGTTTACATGTAAGGTAACTATTGATAAGTATGATTGTGTTGCCATTTGTTTTGCTGTTTTTGGTTCAAGTTTATACAAACCTCCTGTGTTTCCTGCCTAGAGAAGATCTTTTAGCATTTGTTGAAGAGCTGGTTTGGTGGAGCTGAGTTCTATCAGCTTTTGTTTGTCTGTAAAGCTTTTGATTTCTCTTTCATATGTGAATGAGAATCTTGCTGGGTACAGTAATCTGGGTTGAAAAATTTTCTCTTTCATCACTTGAAGTATGCCCTGCCATTCCCTTATGGCCTGAAGAGAATCTGTTGAAAGATTAGTTGTTATTCTGATGAGAATCCCCTTGTGTGTAATTTGTTGTTTTTCCCTTGCTGCTTTTAATATTTGTTCTTTGTGTTTGATGTTTGTTAACTTGATTAATATGTGTCCTGGGGTGTTTCACCTTGGATTTATCCAGCTTGGGACTCTCTGGGTTTCCTGGATGTGGATGACTTTTCCCTTCCCCATTTTAGAGAAGTTTTCAACTATTATCTCCTGAAGTATTTTCTCATGGCCTTTTTTTTTTTTCTTCTTCTTCTGGGAATCCTCTGATTCGAATGTTGGGTGTTTACCATTGTCCCAGAGGTTTCTGAGGATGTTCTCTTTTCTTTCAATAGTTTTTTTTTTTTTTCTTCCTCTCAGCTCCATTTATTTCTACCATTTAATTCTACCTCATTTATCCTACCTTCTGCCTCTGTTATTCTACTTTTGTTTCCCTCCAGAGAGTTTTTAATCTCATTTATTGCATTATTCATTATTGATTGACTCTTTTTTTATTTCTTCTAGGTCCCTGTCCAACGTTTCTTCAATCTTCTCAATCCTTGTCTCCAGGCTATTTATCTGTAACTCCGTTTTGTTTTCCAGATTTTGGATCGTTTTTACTATCTTTATTCTGAATTCTTTGTCATGTAGACTCCCTATCTCCTCCTCTATTGTTTGGTCTGGTGCACATTTATTATGTTCTGTTACCTGATGGTTTACAAGTTGAAACCCCAAACTGGACTAACACACTTAAAAAATGATTAAATGTCACATTTTTTACATCTCATTTACCATATTAAAAACAAAAGTAAAATACCCAACGCAATTATACATTTTAAATGCTATCTCAATAAAGCCTCTTTAAAATGCCAACCACCCTGGCTTCCCAGTTCCTGCTGATCATAATTCAGCCCCCATACCCCTTGACTTCTCTTCATTCTCTGATCTCATCAGCCCCATCTCCAATGCTGATTCCCTCATCCTGGCCTCACTCCCCTTCCTCCTATTCTTGGAAGATCCAGATGCCCCCTCAGAGCTTTTCACTTGCTCTCCCTTTTACCTGGGGTGATCTTACAATTAGCTTACAGGCTCTGAGATCTAGCTGCTCAGCAAAATCATCTGAGGAACGTATGGATGTTCCAGCCCCACCTCAGAAAGTCAGATGTTATTACTTGGGGGAAGACAGTGGCACCTGAATATTTTTTGTTGTTTTATAACTTTCCAGATGCTACTAACATCCAGCTAGCATTAAGAAATAACTGCCCAAGATATCATGCTCAGTTCCCACCATCTTTAGGTTTCAGTTAAAAGGCCAGTTCGACAAGAGACTGTCCCCATCACATCATCTACCTCCTTTTCATCCACTACTTATTTGATTTTATCCCACCTAGGATTCCATCATATACAGATCTGCTTCCAAGTGAGAATGTCAGATGGATGAAGGCAGAGGCTGTGTTCTCAGTGCTTGGCTCACCACAGATGCTCAGCACACAGCTGTTTCATTAAGGGCCCTCCACCGGTGCCCTCCTGGGTCTAGCTCCGGCTCTAAGGGCTGCAGTTCTCCATGAAGACCATTAGGTGGCAGTCGTGGCTGGCTGCATTAAAGGTCATCCCTAGACCCACCCGTGGAGAAAGCAATGGCAACCCACTCCAGTACTCTCGCGCTGAAGATCTTATGGATGGTGGAGCCTGGTAGGCTGCAGTCCATGGGATCACGAAGAGTTGGTCACGACTGAGTGATTTCACTTTCACTTTTCCCTTTCATGCATTGAAGAAGGAAATGGCAACCCACTCCAGTGTTCTTGCCTGGAGAATCCCAGGGACAGGGGAGTTTGGTGGGCTGCCATCGATGGTGTTGCACAGAGTCAGGCACCACTGAAGTGACTTAGCAGCAGCAGCAAACCCACCAGGCCAGCTGTGCAGGTCGGGGCCATGGTAGCAGTGGTTGGGGAGTGGGGCCCATCCTGCCCTGCACCTAGCAATTGCATAGAGACATGAGCAAGGACCACGGAAGACAGCTGGTGGCCTCCCTCTCCTCCTCATTTCTAGCCTCTGAGCCACTGAGCCCAGAAAAGCAGCCCACTCAGACTAAAATCCGAGGGAGAAGTCCCTGCTGCCCTGTCTGGAACCTCCAAGTCCTATCCAGTCACTGAAACCTGGATGTAACCTCCTGGAATGAATGCAACAGAACCCTCCCCTAGCTCATGACTTGCACACAAGGCTGGTCGGCTGACCTTGGCTGGTGTCGGCAGACAATCCTGAATATCCATCAATTGGGGGCTGTGACATGCACTGTCACCTTCCACGTGGCAGTCTCCCATGCCCAGAAAGAAGAACAAGGAAGCTCTTGTAAGGTCCTCTCTAAACAAGTCCCATTCCATTCCTTTCATAGCACCAGCCAGGGATGGCTTGAGGGGCCAAACCATGTTCTGCTTTTGTCCAGCCATGGAGCTGAGGAGTGTTCACATGTTTAAATGATTGAAAAAAAAAAACTTATCTGACCCATGAAGATGCAATGACCAGTGTGTGCCTGAGCAGAGTCAAGGTCACACGTTGCCCACAGAGCTTCTTGTAGCTCAGGCTCCAATCTTGGCCCCTGAAAGACAAATTAATTTCTTCCCATTGTTCTTCTGAGACTGACCCCGTATTTCCCTTCAGTCTCCATCTCTGTCAGTAAAGTCTCAAGAACTAGACTTCCCAGGAAAGCTCCCAGCGGGGGCCGTTGTTTATAATGTGGAGAGAAGCATTCCTGACTTCGTGTAGTCCCATCTCCATCTTTGGTGCAAACCTGATACATCCATCCTGACCAAATGGAAAACTGCCAGTTTGAGGATGACCAAGATATTTTTCTCCAAAACAGTTTAATTTAAAAAAGATGAAGATTCTGAAAAAATTAGGGGGTGGGGAAAACCCATAAGAGCATACGGCATGAATTTACTGGTTCAGTCTCAAAGAAACACCCTCATCAAAAAAGCTATTTAAGTTTAATACAAATGTTATACAAAGAAAATGTGGGGGAAAAAATACCTTCCATATGCGAAAAGCAATTATGCTTCACAAATAAGGTCAGCTAGGCTAGGTGCGCCAAAAGCAATTATGCTTCACAAATAAGGTCAGCTAGGCTAGGTGTTTGTTTCTTTTCACAACTGCAATTGACAAATGTTCTTTCCTGTTTTCTTCTAGTACTTTCTTTTAAATTTATATAGCTAATCTTTCTGAAACTGTACTGGAAACTGAAATTGTAAATGTTCTTTCCTGTTTTCTTCTATACTTTCTTTTTTCAATGAGTAACTAGCTGGAAACTGTACAGTTTGCATCCTCTTATCAACAATGAAGAGAAAGGAAACAAGACTAAAATGTTCGACAGAATGTGCTGGAATGATATCGTACAATTGATTTTCCTCATATACATACATCACCTTTTTGCTTTGTTCAATGCTTCTTGTTTTACACAACATACAAAATCGTTCTACAGCATATGGAGTGTAAGAGCAGAGTGGTGTCCTGATTCCCCTCAAAGTACCTTTGTGTCATGCTGACATAAAAACGTAAAATTGCATCATATAAATATTACATACATGCTTCATCTCAGGTTCAAATGTCCTCTGCGTGTGTCTCGCCTTTGACTTTTCACTTCCATGAAGCATGGCCATCTCTTACCAAGAAGGTGTGTGTGTCTTTAAATGAACCATAAAGCAAAGAAAATCTCTGTTGCAGAACTTCGGACCTGAATGCCTTCTAAGGACTTCTCTTCAGCAAACTGAGCTGAGCGGGGCTTGCCTCTACTTAATCATCTGTAAACAAGGATATGGTTTGGGTTTTGTTGTTGTTGTTGTTTTGTCCCTTTTGTTGGAGTAGAGTCATCATGGAAATCACATCAAATCCTTCTGGTCCAGACAGCTTCCCTTTTATAACATGGTAACATAGTACATGAAAGGGCCAGTGGGTGCATGTGATGTTTCCATAGCTGCATTTAATTCTGTGCTGGAGATCCCTGATCCCAATGTGCTGTGTACAGACACACAAATGGAAACATCTCACACGGTGTCAGAGAGGAGGAGCTGTGCACCACAAAGCAACCCCCGAGCCCTCTCCATTCCCCTCTGACATACTGGCTGGCTAGCCATCCTTTCCCCAGCATCCATTCTTTTTATTGTTTTGATTCTACTTCTCTCTCTCTCTCTCTCACTCTCTCTCCCTCTTTAAAAGAAGTTAACGTTAATACAAACGTGAAAAGTTGTAAGTATTCTAGGCTCGATGACATTCACAAATTGTACATTATTTACATCTAAAGCAAAGGTTTCATGTGGGTAGCAAAGTCGTCAGTCAAGGGTAATCCTAGACATGACATAGTGTGGCCTGCACTGCATGCCAGGTGTAGAGGCCAAGTGTGAGAGAGGCAGTCCTCCTTTCTCATGTTTTCCAGGAGTCCTGCTCCAGCTGGTCCAGGGGTTCCCTCAGGATGGACGGTGTCCGCGTGGGGAAGAGAAGACACAGCGAGACTAGGCAGGTGTGAAGCAGCGCCTCAGCTTTATTTTTCAAAGGGAGCTTTTATATCTTGAGTTGTACATAGAGGAAAATGTAGGGTCATGCCAAATCAGCTCAACGGGTCAGCAGTTTTCGACCCTTATAGAAACCAGGGTATTTTTTGTATATCTTATTTACAAAGGTCTCATGTTGTTTACATTATCTTCTTGCTTGGAGGCCTGCTAACATTTTATGACTCTTTATTGAAAAGGTTTGCTTAGCCAAAAAGACACTTGTTTTTTAAAGAATACGGGCACAGTGGATTATGAAAAATAAAGGATTTATTAACTCAAGGTTTAAAGTAAAACCTGTTTTTTGTAATCTATCTTTTGCCTTGAGCTTAACAGAAAATAATGCAGTCCCATAAAGTCATGGGGCAGCAAGCTGAAACAATGCAGCACAAAGGTCAGTTCTTTAACAAAAATCATCAGCTAGCTTAACAATTGTCTTATTATTCTTATATTAAGGCTAAACCTTTATTTTTATAAGTCTCTAACTAGTATACTTTTATTATACAGGCTCAGCACATTAATAGCAAAAACACAGTAAGCAAATATAGACCGAATAAAGTTTTCTAGAATAATATTTCTTATGTTTTCCAATAGGCTTCCTCCCCCTCGAAGGGTTCTGTGCCCATTGGGACTTTTTGTGCGTTCAGGCTCTCAATGGTGTTTATTGTTGAGGAGCAGTCATGCACATTACCTCCAAAGGCACAGGCACATTTGTCAAGCAAACTAAGATGCTAGCAAGGGGAATTTAGATTAAAATACTCTTTTTTTTTTTTTTGGATAATCTTATAGGGTGCCACAATTCGGGGGGGGGGGCATGTCAATTAAAGTTTTAAACTGATCTGTTTTGGGAAAAGTTCAGGGAAGACCTTCTGCCTAAGTCACAGAAATAAGGGAGTGGTGTATTATAGCAAGCATCAGAAAGATAGATATCATCTTTCAGATGAGCGCTGAGGCAGCTTATTGAAATCCCTGAGGCCTGAGTTGCCTTGCTCATCAGGTCTTCTCCTCATGACCTTGTCATGGCTGGGAATCCCTGAGGCCTAAGTCGCCTTGCTCGTCAGGTCTTCTCCTCATGACCTTGTCATGGGTGGGATCTCGTGTGCTGGCTCC
Organism: Okapia johnstoni; assembly: GCA_024291935.2. Taxonomy (NCBI): domain Eukaryota; kingdom Metazoa; phylum Chordata; class Mammalia; order Artiodactyla; family Giraffidae; genus Okapia; species Okapia johnstoni. The sequence continues at coordinate 30,013 of JAGTYA010000127.1, read as the reverse complement.
CGGAAATGTTTCTTTGCTGTTTCTGGTTTCCCTGGTGTCTGGGTTGTTTCCCTCCATGGGATGGGTGGCTTGTGTCCCAGCATATCCCTAGGCCCAGAAGGTGTCCAGGCGGGACTCTTTCAGGATGAGGCTCTTTGAACTGTTACCAATGTTATGCTCAGAACGGGAGGAGCATCGCTTCTCGTTACAGCCACTGCAGCAAGTGGATTTACTGCTCTGGGAATGGTCTGGTAGGGGGAAAGCCAAGGGGAAAGGGAGATTTAGCATCCCTGCTCATCCCTGGCCATTCCTGCTCATCCTCTTCTACTTGATGCACACCTGCTCCCACAGGAAGCCACTTTCCCCTTACAACTCCCAAACACACAGGAGAAAAACCCTGCCACCGTTTACTGACCTGAATTTTGGGGTCTTTAAGGATTTAACGAGAGCTGGTTGGAAAAACAGAAGGGCTTCGTGCTCAGAGAAAATAAAGATGAGTGGGGAAAGGGACTAACGTATCAAGAAAGAGGTTTCTTATGCAGGACTTGGGACCAGGCACCCTTGCTGCATGCTCAGACACAAAGTACTCCAGGCTCTTATTATATTTAACCTTGGGCACTAAGAAAGTCACTGAGATATGGTGTTCAATCTACTTATTCTGTCAATGTAGTTTCTTTCATCACTGTATAGGCAACTTGAAAGGAGACTTATACCTCAACCAGCCAAAGGAAAAAGAGTGAGGACCAGAATGGCTAAGCTCACATTGGCTAAATGGTTAAGCCCAAGTGGCTGCCAGTAAGGATAAGCTAAAGGGTCAACTGAAGGATGAAGGAACCAGAGTAAGGCCTAAGGGAGTTTCAAGGACACCACATTCTACGAAGCTACATCATCGGTGAGTAAGATGTGAGGATATTGAAAGAAGAGACAAATGAGATGGCTGTCCAGTGGGGAGACACCCAGCCTGCAGGCTCAGTGGGATGGCCGACTCTGAGAGACCCGCCAGCACATCACTAAGATCCCATCATATCTTAGATCACTTACCAAGTTCAGACAGATTCTCCCAAATATTTTTTTTTACTTTCTTGAGGTGGGATGATAATATTTGAACACAAGAAGTGGACTGTCAAGCTTAGAGACAGAATTAGAGTGAGGGAGAAAGGGACCAGATCATCACCTAGAAGGGTAACTACTCTTATCATCGCCTAATGATAGGCAAGCATGTGTGCGGTCCTGAGCTCTGTTTCTGGAAGAGAAGCAGAAAAGACAGTGGTCAAGATCTCCCAAGTCATATATTCACTCAGGAGAGAACACTTTCTCATCACCTGCATCTGTGACCCAAAGGGGGCGCTATTGTGGTGGACAGAGCTGGGGTCCAGGGTGGAGCTCCCTTAGGGTTGTTGAATCCAAATCCACCCCTTACACATTCTTCCCTACTCGTGACACCTACACTGTTGGTCCTCTGGAATGTCAATGAGGCAGCTGGTCATCACGACACGGAATCTCTGACAACAATGTACTCAAGTCACATCGAGTCTCCGTAGCTCTGCTGAGGCAAGAGACCAGCTGGGCAGCAGGGCTTAGCTTACTTAGCACAGAAGCCACATCCCAAAGCCAGGTTGACCACCTGAGTAACTGCAGAGCCTGACATCTCCCGTGGACAGGACAGGGCACGCTGGCTGTTTCAGCCAGTCACTGCAGAGGACAATGGGTGTTACTCCAGGAGTTATCATGTAAAGAGAAAGGATGAAGCCCCGTCAAGAAGCCAGATCGGGAATTCCCTGGCAGTTCAGTGGTTAGGACTTGGTGCTTTCACTGCCAATGTTAACGGTTCAATCCCTGCTTTGGGAACTAAGATCCTGTGAACTGCTTAACATGGTCAAAAGAGGAGGGGCATGAGAGGGGGAGAGAGAGAGAGAGAGAGAAGCCAGAACATCCATCCTCGCTCTCTCATTTCCTACTGCAGCTTCCAATGGTCATCAGGGGCACAGAGAGGAAGAAACCAGGCAAAGCCAAGACCCATCACTCAGGAAAAGAAACGCCCACAAAGAAAACACACACACACACACACACACACACACACACACACACACACACACACACACACACACACACACACTCGGGAGACGAGCACTCTGCCTGCTGGGAAAAGATCCCCGTTGGCTGACATGAAGTGGGTTCATACTTCCACTTCTTCGCTGGGTAGTTTGGGTGAGGCTGATGGTCTGTGGCAGTTGGGGCAGAGGCAGGTTGTTTGTCACACCTGTTGTTAACTGAAGAGACAGCACGGCATCCTCAGAAACTGACAGAGAGCTTGGGTAGGGAAGAGAGCTTGAGTCCGTACAACCCCACCAGCTCGCTATCCTGCTGCCCAACAGGCTACTGATCTTAGCACTGGAGAGCTGCTGTGTCAGTGTTGCCATTTTCCAACTTGAGGCATTCATGGAAGACTAAAGCTTTTACAAATGTATATTAAACCATGAACTAGGATCACTGGACACTGCACGAGATTACAGGTGGAAACAATATATACCATGACATAAAACCATAAATTCCCAGAAATTGAAAGCAAATTTCTCTCAGAACCACTGGCTCTGCCAATAGTTTAATTCATCGAGGGAAATGGGAGATGCTGGCTCCACCACACTTAGGTGGCAAGGGTCCATCTAAGGAACCTCCATTATTTAGGGTAAGTATAATCATGAATTTACTGCCAAGTCTGATGACAGATGAGGAAAGAGAATGTCATGCAGGTGCATGTTGTGAGAAGGGTTGAAGAAGGAGCCACAGCTGCGATTTCAGTGGACCACCCCATCACTCATGATGGTAGGACACAGACATACACTTATATGAAATGGAAGAGCCCACAATGTGTGACATGAAAAGTATCTCAGGAAAAAAAAAAACTGTTACAGCAAAGAATTTGGCAGGGAAATTGTTGAAGATATGATACGCCGTGAGGGGGGAGAAAAAACCTCCAGGGCAAAGTAAGACTGTACAGAGATGGAAATGTAATCACAGTGCACTTGTTGACTCTGAGACAAACAGCACGACCATAATGATGGTAACACAAATAATCATCTGCCAAGTTTTATGACTCAGCCAACAGTCAGAACTGAGAAGGACCAACTGCAGTCATAAAATAGAATGAACATGTTCTCTCTACCTTGATGATGGGAAATCAGAGCAGCAAGATGGAAAAGTCTGAAAATTTCAATGGAGGAGAAGTGAGGGAGGAGGTGAGCACCAAGAGAGGGGTCCAGAGAGAGTTTCCTCCAGCTGGGAGAGCAAGGACTAAGGAATAAGCGTTTTATTGGAGTAAAAGAGCCCATAGAGCACGTTTACTAGTGACAGAGTGGTCTGGGAAAGAGGGGAGAAAGAAGTGATAAGTGACCCCAATTTTCATCTTCTAAAGCCAGAAGTGAACAAGCAACGTCTAGATAAAGTCGAGAAACAGGAATAGGGGAAAACAAGTAGTTTATAAATAAGTACCTGATGCAAAAAGATAGCCGTGGAGACTGGGATGAGCAATTGATGTTCCCTGTATGATTTTATTTTCTCTGACCAGAGTCATCCTGTGGTATAAGGGATGGTGCAAGGGATTCATCCGAGGACCCATCACGGACACCAGATTGCATGGAAACTTAAGTCTCAAAGTCAGCCCTCCATATCCACATCCACAGATACAACCAGCTACAGATTGTATAGAACTGTATTCATTACGGGAAAATAAATCCACTCAGATGTGGACCTTCATACCCATGTTGTTCAAGGGTCAACTCGATATGCATGCATCACTTTAAAATCTTAAAATGAAGAGACAAGTGAACAGGAGAGGCCCGTGGCCAACTCCAGGAAGCTCCTGTCTCCTATTTAACCTTTCTCCCTCTCATCTAGACACTCATCTTAGCCAGTCTGGTTCCAGAAGATGATGAAGAGCACAGGAATCTCCATGTTTGTAAAGCCCAGCTTTCCTCCAGCTTCCACCTACACTGTCAGCAAGCAGTCAGCACTAACAGAAGCCATGAGGCATATGAGGAATCAGAAAATGAGCTGGTCTGTCTGCTTTGACACAAGCCTTCAGCCAGATGGCTGTGGAGTGTAAACAGGGGGAAATGAACAGGCTTGAGCTCACAGTCCTGATCAGGCCTCCAGCTCAGCTCACAGTCAGCTCACACTGAAGCACTCCCTAGGCAAATTGGATTCTTTCCCTCCCTCCCACCTAGTCATCAGGTTCCCTGGGATGTGCTCCTACCCACCCCACACTCTGCACCAACTCACCAGGAACTCTAGACCCCTACCTCCTCTCTCCACCCTCCCTTTCTTTCCCCTCCAACACCAGGGTGCTCCATGTCGGGGGTCAACCAATGATGGCGCACAGGCCAAATCCAGCCCAATGCTTGCTTTCCCAAGGGCAAGTTCACTGCAGCACAAGAACATCCATCTGTGGCTGCTTTCCCTGACAACTGCAGTTCTGATAAAGACTGGTGGTCCACCAACCCCTACCTCACCCACAACTGGGAGATGCACCCCAACTCACCACATGCAACTCTAGACACCTCCATCCCCTCCTCCCTCCCACTTTCTTCTCCCCTCCTCAACACCAGGGTGCTCCATGTCGGGGGTCAACCAATGATGGCGCACAGGCCAAATCCAGCTCAATGCTTGCTTTCCCAAGGGCAAGTCCACTGCAACAGAAGAACATCTGTTTATGTGCCATCAGTGGCTGCTTTCACCTGACAATTGATAAAGACTCACAGTCCACCAAAACACCATGTCTCAGTTGGTGAAATCCCCAGGAAATCCTCATCCACCATCACAAATGAACTGAGATGCTACCTGACATCAAGCCTTCAGTTCCTAAAGACTGGTTGTCCACCAAGATTCCAACCCCACAGGCTCAGGAAAGCTTTCATACCTCATCCACATCACAAATGGGAGATGCTATATTTCCCAACCACGTTCCTACATGCAAGCCCCCTGTCACTCCAGATTCCATAGCCCACAGCATCATCATCATGTATGATCATTCCCAACTTGAGCTCCAACTCTTTCTTTCCCTTCATCAAGAGGCTCTTTCTGCTCCAAAACCTCAACAGGTCTCCCTGCCTGCAGCAGTGTTTTCCCAACTTGAACCCTTCCCCCGGCCAACCACCTCCACGGATTTGACACGTCCAAAATACTCCTACTTATGGCTCAGCTGATGTTTCTTCACTCACTTTCCACTGAAGTCAATCACAAACTCTTCTATCACCACCAAAAGCAGGAAATCATAATACCTGCCATACACAGATGGCAAATCTTCAAATCAAGATAATGAAAACCCAAGTGTAGCAGGAAACTCGAGGTGGGTGCTGTGCTACTGCTGAAGTCTCAAGTTTGTTCTGTCTTTGTTAAAAAGAGAAGCTAGAAGAAGGGATGAGGAAGACACTCAGCTCCAAACTCAATGTGTCCTCGAGATGCAGTCACAAGACCCGAGTGAGAGTGAGAAGGGAACTGACAGGAGGATCAATCATTCTTCCATGCCTATTCATGTTCATATTCCCCCTAAAGTCAGCTCATGCCACTCTCTCATCATGTCTCCTGAACTGAAACCCCACTTCCAGTTCCACTGGGAAATCTCCAGCCACCCTAATAAGATACATCATTTCTTTCTCTATGCACTAAATATGCAGAAACAAACAAACAAAGTTGGTTTTCAGCTGAAGAGAGTAAGCTGGGAGAGAGAAAGACCCTGGAGCTGAAGGACTCTGAAAGAAGCAGAACTGATCTCACTGAGGATGAACCGTTTTGGAATGCCCTAAAACTTGTTTGAGAGGGTGCAGCGGAAACCCTAAAAAAGACAGCTCAAACTCCACAGAAGAGAAGAACTAGAAAAGTTAGTGCCAGACAATCTACCCAAAACAACCTGCCAGGTTATCCCTCAAGAGCAAAGATTTCTACAGAAAGATCACTTAGCAAGAAATGCTTTTTTTCCTCTGAAGGCCTGCACGGAATGTGGGGGCTGGGACCTCAGGGACAGGATCACACAGTTTCATTAATATGGTCATTTCTGAGGGCAGAAGAACTGTCCAAACCAAATGTATCTTCTACCCCACCCCAGTCAGCAACAGAAACTCTGTCTGTCTTTGATCCGGAACTGAGAAAACAAAGCAAAGCAAAACAAAACAAAACAAAAAACTCAAACAAATAAGGTAAATACTGATCCACTGGAGAAATGCCTCAAAGCTGCTAACCCAGCCATCATTCATCTCTGCTGACCAATCCTGTATTCCCCCAAATATCCCTAAGGAACCACAGTTTTCAAAGCACTTCCCTGAACCCTTCAAGATCTCCTTGAGGACATGGATCCCCTCTGCTCCTGTGGAATATGAGAGTACATTCACCCATCAAAGAGCAACCTACCAGAGTCTCGATTGGAGCCTAAGAGAAAGGATAGAGAATCTCCCTAGAGCCAGAGAGATCAAGGATCTAGAAACACAAAAAGAGACAGATGGAGGCAAGGCACTGGGGTAAACAAAACCCTCACACCCACCCTGCCACAGGGAAGCCCAGGGATCCATGGGGCTGCTCATCACGGCCCCAACAGCACCTTCATTCTCTCTTCTTGGCATACTCAGTGAGGGAAGGCCAGCCGGGGCAGCCTTAGCCCTGTTCCCTTTTCTGCTCCATCTCCCTGGACACAGAACTAGGGAGGCCCCTTACTCAACTCTAGAGCCTCAGCTTCAAGAACACTGTTCCTCAACTCCTCCCCTCTCTGACCTACTCCACTCTCTGGATTTCTACCCTATCCCCAAAAGAAGTAGAGCCATGCCCTAGACCCAATGTGGAATGGTTCCAGGAGCCCCCAAGGATACTAAAATCCAAGGATGTGCAAGTTTCTTATATAAAATGACCTAGAAGGATGAATACAACTGTGCCTTTCTATCCGAAGATTTCTCATTTATGGATTTGGTTGGTTGCATGTACAGGAGAGAAATCCATGGATAGTGAAGGCTGCATGTATATTATATCATATTATATTGATTCACTTATATTTCACAATAACCTCTTCCCAGGCAATGATATCAATGAAGTCAAAGAGGTTTGACTTCTGGGACGACTTGATGTTTTTCCCTAACACACACGAGGTAAATCCATAATGACTACAAATATAAAAAATGACCAATGTGTCCTCTAAAATAACGTCGGTATGCAATCCATATGCCACTGTCTGGGAAAATAAGAGATTCGATCTCTGTGTCCAATATGGCAGTCAGCAGCACCCATGGCTATTGTATCCACATTAATTATCATTAACTTAGTTTAATTAAATTAACCTGAAATCCAGGATTTGGTCACATTAGCCCCAGTTCAAGTGCCACATGAGGCTGGTCCGTGGCTCACACAATGGTCAGAGGAGTTGTAGAACATTCTCATCATCACAGAAGGCTCTACTGGACAACACTTGCCCTCAACACACACCTGGGGAGAAGAAGGCCTGCAGAGATTCTGTCACCTCTACCTGAAGCCTGAAGTCAGACAACCTCCCACAGCACAGGAATCGCCATGGTAGTGGGAGGGGGCAGTTCTGAGATTCTGCTTGGCCTTAGTTGTGTGGGATGGATACTCATCGAGCTATTGTCCTTGCATTTTTCAGCTGGTGTTCCCCTGTCTTTCAAGGAGCTGGTTTCCAGGAGGGCTGCCTGAGTTTCGGAAGAGGTGCCCTGGGATGGCTTATTTACAGTTTCTGTGTTCACCTTGGCGACAACTTCCTGTTGAGGGGTGGTAATTGAGTGTAGAGGGGGAAGGAAGTCACATATACGCCGAGCATAGTAGCTCCCAGGACTGCGGGGAACCCTGTTCTGTGTAAACCACCATGTGTTAAGAGATGCCACTCAGTCCCACCCAGGTTACAGCATGGGCCCAGAATAGCTGGATCAAAGCCTTCCCAGACACAGGAATTCCAGACTGTGTTTGAAGATGTGTGCATTTTTAAGAGTGAGAGAGGAGAGCAAAAAAATTGGCTGAAAGCTCAACATTCAGAAAACTAAGATCATGGCATCTGGTCCCATCACTTCATGGGAAATGGATGGGGAAACAATGTCAGACTTTAGTTTGTGGGGCTCTAAAAGCACTGAAGATGGTGATTGCAGCCATGCAATTAGAAGAGGTTTACTCCTTGGAAGGAAAGTTATGACCAACCTAGATAGCATATTAGAAAGCAAAGACATAACTTTGCCAACTAAAGCCCGTCTAGTTCAGGCTATGGTTTTTCCAGTAGTTATGTATGTGTGGGAGAGTTGGGCTTTGAAGAGAGCTGAGCCCCGAAGAATTGATGCTTTAGAACTGTGGTGTTGGAGAAGACTCTTGAGAGTCCCTTGGACTGCAAGGAGATCCAACCAGTCCATCCTAAAGGAGATCCATCCTGGATGTTCACTGGAAGGAATGTTGTTGAAGCTGAAACTCCACTAATTTGGCCTCGTGATGTGAACGGTTGACTCACCGGAAAAGTCCCTGATTCTTGAATAGTTGGGGGCAGGAAGAGAATGGGACGACAGAGGATTAGATGGCTGCATGTCATCACCTCCTCAATGGACATGTGTTTGGGTAAATTCCGGGAGTTGGTGATGGACAGGGAGGTCTGGCGTGCTACGGTTCTAGGGATCGCAAAGGGTCGGACACGACGGAGCGACCGAACTGAAGTGAACTGAACTGATTTAAGTTTTATTAAATCATTCTGGAGATAAAAGCATGTTCATGAAGCAGACAGTACGACTCTTCCAATTTCATAATTTCCAATTTTAAACCAGAGTTCACCCCCATGCACTTGTTTTCACCCTGTAACAGCATAGTTGAGAGATTTTGACAGACCACATGGACCACACATTCTAAAACGTTTATTCTCTAGATCTTCTTAAAAAAAAGCTTATCAACCCCTGCCTAGAGATTCTCAAACTTGAGTGATTCATCTACCACCTTTTAAAAATTTGACAATCCATCGACACATTCCTTTGTCACATTATTTATGTTATTTGTACTTAAATAAATTCTTTGAAGTAGAGAGTTGTACTTCTAAACACAGAAATCTATTATTGGACATAAATAAGCACTAAGTATAAAATATTATTAATACATATTATTAATCAAGTCTTACTAGGTGGTGTTTCCAGCTAGAGATTCCTGGCCTGGGATCTGCTTACTGTGCATTTGAAAGAGGTTTTAAAGACAGATTAGTTCCAAATCAGCACTTTGTCCTTCACGTAAGAACTAGTGATTGCTATAGCCTTAAGTCTAAGATGGGATCCATGGTGGGGGCTGTCTTGTGCATTATACATTGTGCATTGTAGAATGGGGTAGAAGATGCATTTGATTGGTGTGTGTGTGTATGCTTAGTCAGTCAGTCATGTCCGACTCGTTGCAACCCTGTGAAATGTAGGCTGCCAGGCTGCTCTGTCTGTGGCATTCTCCAGGCAAGAATACTGGAGTCGGTGGCCATTTCCTTCTTCAAGGGATCTTCTCAACCCAGGGATCGAACCTAGGTCTCCTGCATTGCAGGCAGATTCTTTACCACCTTAGCTACCAGGGATGCCCATACTACTTTGGGCAGAGACAAATATGGCCCACAGAAAAGAACCATAGCAAACCACGTGAAACTAAAGCCATCTGGGCTGTCATTACAAGCTGCATTCACACAGGTGAATGCCGCCAAGGAAACCAGAGGGTAGAGACAATGGTGCTTGAAGACTTGGCTATGTGTCTGCCTGCTGTTCTCGTGTATGTTGGAGTCACTTTGGTGATTGAGCATGGCTAGTGCCCTGTGGTTCAGGGGGAGCCAAGAGCCCATCCACCACACTGGGCCAGTGGGCACTCCTAAGGCCCTACCTGACTGTCTGCAAGACTTCATATGCTTGGGCCAGTGGGCCTGCTGGCAGGGGTAGTCACAGTAGCTGGTGTTCCCGCAGAATAGAAAATGGCCTCCTTTTTGCAGTTGGCACACCATTGCTTCTTCTTCGTCTCAGCCACCGCCTGCCACTTCTCCAGCTCCAGTTGCTTCTTCTCCTCAGCAATGAGCTGGTCCTGCTCCTGCTCTAGTCTCTGCCGCATCTCTGCCATGGTCAGCTCTGCCAGGGGAGGGGAGGGGAGGGGAGAGGATGCCAACTTCATCCCCCATCCCAGGCCATGGGCTCATTCACACCACGTCAGAAGGTGAATCCTAGCAGGTGTGAATCCCTGGGTCGGGGATACACTGGTTATGTGAGCCCGTGCAGAGACTCACCCAGCTTCCCTGAGCTCCAACCTCTTCATCTGTAAAATGGGCATCCACCATGCTGACCATGAATGTCAGCATGATCATGAACATCTGGTGCTTAGGATATTGAAAATGGGGCCCTGTGGTGATTCTGCAGGAAGTGATCACATAAGTCCTCAGAAAAAAGGTCAACTCAGTTCACTTTGAAATTTATCATTTGTATAAGCTTGTTTCACTATCAAATACACTACACCTATTATCTGTAGGCACTGTTGTAAACACTTTATAAATATGAACTCTTTTAATCCTTACTCTAACCTTAAGGAGGTGTATACTAATACAATACTCATTTCACAGATGAGGAAACTGAGGCACAGAGCTAAGATAGGAAGAGTTGGGGCTACAGCTTGGATATATTTCCTTCTTGATGCGTTTAGTGGCAGCAGATCTAATCTGCCAGTCAGGGCATCTGGATTGATCATTGGGCTGACAGGACAATTATCAAACTGCTCAGCCTACTGAGATTTCTCTCAATTTTACAACAGGTCAGAGCTCACAGGCAGGAGAAGCTACCACAGCTGTTTTGATGAATTTGTTGCTGATGTTGGTATTTGGAGGAGAGAAAAAGGGGATTCTGCCATCTCCTGCTTCATACCTGGTTTCTGCAGGTTAGACTCCTCAGGATGCTGTGTTCTCCCTAGGAGTGGTAAGGCGCCCCGGCCTACTTTTGACTCAGTTCACATTTGGACCCAAGTCTAGACATGCCAAGAAGTTCCTATCCAGAACCTTTGTCAGTGCAGGCCAGATCAGCAGCACTTACCCAAGTTATATTTCATGTCTGAGAGTTCCTGCTGGTGCAGCCACTGAAGATTATTTTTCCCCGCACGGTTATATATTTATTCCTTGCTCAAGTTCTCCATTATTTTTCTTTATTCTTTTACTAATATAAATTTATTTATTTCATTTGGAGGCTAATTATTTTGCAATATTGTAGTGGTTTTGCCATATATTGACATGAATCTGCCACGAGTGTATGTATGTTAACCATCCTGAACCCTCCCCACATCTCACTTCCCATCCCATCCCTCTGGGTCATCCCAGTGCATCAGCCCCAAGCACCCTGTCTCATGCATCGAAACTGCACTGGCGATTCATTTTGCATATGATAATATACATGTTTCAGTGCCATTCTCCCAAATCATCCCACCCTTGCCCTCTCCCAAAGAGTCCAAAAGACTGTTCTATACCTCTGTGTCTCTTTTGTGTCTGTCTCGCATATAGGGTTATCATTACCATCTCTATGAATCCCATATATATGCACTAGTATGGTGTATTGGTGTTTTTCTTTCTGGCTTACTTCACTCTGTCTAACAGGCTCCAGTTTCATCCATCTCATTAGAACTGATTTGAATATATTCTTTTTAATGGCTGAGTAATATTTCATTGTGTATATGTACCACTGCTTTCTTATCCATGTGTCTGCTCATGGACATCTAGGTTACTTCCATGTCCTAGCTATTATAAACAGCGCTTTGATGAACACTGGGGTACCCGTGTCTCTTTTAATTCTGGTTTCTCCTTTGTATCTCAATCTTCAGCCTGTGGATCTCTATGGAGACCGAAAGGCTTACAAAGTGCATCTGGGTGCCTTTTGCCAATAGGGCTCGGAAGCTCCAGCTATCACGATGAGGTTATTTCCATGTGCTGAGTCAAAGGGCGGGAAGCCTGGTCTCTGCTGGCCTCCCCCAGTTGGTTGCCAGTGGGTTCATTCAAATTCATGAGAAAATCTGCTTTAAAAAAAAACAAATACAAGTGGTCCATCTTTTCTGAGAGATGCTCCAGTAACAGCCATTAAAATTGAAAAAGAAGACCAGATTTTCAAAATAAATAGTACAGTGAGTGCCCTACCTATGAACAAGTTCCATTCCTAGAACACATTCATAACTCCAAATTCTTTGTACAAGCCCAACAAAGTTAGCCTAAGAAACCAACTGCCTCAATCAGCTATATAGTACAGTACCAGCTACATCATCACTGCTTTTATGCTTGCTTATGGACATCCTGGGCTTGAAATAGATATTGTAATACTGCACTCTGTACAGTCAAGCACAAAGCACGACGACTTGTAGAGAATATGTGCGGGTGACAATGTACGCCAGAGATGTGAACTAACTTACAGGATTAGACATGCAAACATTCACGTCTTTCAAAATTCCCTACTTGAAGGTTCACACAATAGAAACTTCAGTTCCGTTCAGTCACTCAGTCGTGTCCGACTCTTTGTGACTCCATGAATTGCAGCACGCCAGGCCTCCCTGTCCATCACCAACTCCAGGAGTCCACCCAAACACGTGCCGTTGAGACAGTGATGCCATCCACCCATCTCATCCTCTGTCGTCCCCTTATCCTCCTGCCTTCAATCCTGCCTGGCACCAATGTCTTTGCAAATGAGTCAGCTCTTCGCATCAGGTGGCCAAAGTACTGGACTTTCAGCTTCAGCATCAGTCCTTCCAATGTACACCCAGGACTGATCTCCTTTAGGATGGACTGGTTGGATCTCCTTGCAGTCCAAGTGCCTCTCAAGAGTCTTCTCCAACACTACAGTTCAAAAGCATAAATTCTTCTGCAGTTGTCCCTTTTTTTAGCCCAAGTCTCACATCCATACATGGCCATTGGAAAAACCATAGCCTTGACTAGGTGGACCTCTGTTGACAAAGTGATGTCTCTGTTTTTAATATGCTGTCTAGCTTGGCCATAACTTTCCTTCTAAGGAGTAAGAGTCTTTTAATTTCATGGCTGCAATCAGCATCTGCAGTGATTTTGGAGCCCAGAAAAATAGAGTCAGCCACTGTTTCCAATCTCCCCTTCCATTTGCCATCAATAGATGGGACTGGATGCCATGATCTTAGTTTTCTGATTGTTGAGCTTTAAGTCAACTTTTTCACTCTTCTCTTTCACTTTCGTCAGGGGCTATTTAGTTTCTCTTCACTTTCTGCCCTACTATACGTTAAAGCTTTGAGCAGAGCTTTGGCCTAAAAAAAAAAAAACCTGAAACATCCAAAATCAGATTAATTTCACCATTGATGTGAAGTTTTGGGTGAGGGCCATAATCATTCACATGAAATCCCAAAGCCTAAGCATTCAGGAAATCATGGGTTATTTGGGGTGAAGAGGAGGAGGAGCATATTTGGGGCCACATTCATTTGGAGAGAAGAAAATATAAATCCAAACTGAACTGACAGAAGGCCATTGACAGTGTTTAAATATCACCGCGGTTATAAACTGGGATGACGTTTGCCCACTTCCTCTGTTTACGACACTGCATGTCTGAATGTCTGAAGGCATTCTGGGTTGTTTCTGGCATCCAGAAGGTAGAGAGAAGGAATTCTGCTCATCATCCCAGATGGTCAGTACAGTCCTCACCACAGCAAAACATCTGGCACCAATGGCAGTAACTTCAAGGCTGAGAAATCATGATTTATCAAACACAGTGGGAACAACCATACAGTATCACTGCAGAAATGATGTATCTAATTGTGGAAGAGGGCTGCATTTTACCTCGGTAAAATCTGGACTGTTCTAACCCCTATCAGGATGCAAGGTTTCTGGTAACTGCACATCAATTAAACGAACAAAAAAGAATGAAGCAGGGGGACAGGTCAAGGTGAGGGAGAGGAGGATTTTCAAAAACCAGCATTTGGACATTTTGTTTGACATCCCAGAATAATCATGAAGATGGTCATGTACCAAACATGCCTGGAGAGATTCACTGATTTCCCTCAGGACCGCCCTGAAATCTTTACATTCCCACAGCTCTCTTGGGACTTCCCTGGAAGTCCAGGGGTTAAAGCTCCATGCTCCCAATGCAGAGGACACAGGTTCAATCCCTGGTCAGGGCACTAGGATCCTATATACCTCAGGCTGGCCAAAAAGAAAGAAAGCTGAAGCACAGGGTTCCCTGTTTAAGGCCCATCAGAGCATCTTCCTGGAGACGTCCCCCTCTTTTTCTGGGTGCCATCCTCACTCTGACTGTCCTCTCACATCAATGGCTCCAATGGGGGTTCCCCTCACATCTCCATCACGACTTTCAATGATCTCAACAAGTCCTGCCATTTGTCATTTCCCCTAGTGATCCGTTTGCAGCTGGCTTGCACTGACATTATCCTAGGAAGAAAATTCAAGGTGGCTTTAAATAAATAAGTGGTCACTTCATAATTGGACGTTTCACAGTTTTAACCACTCAGTTCTCTAATTAATCACCTAAATGGAGGAAGCTTGGGATACTACTTCTCAAACACCAAGATCACTGGAATAAAGAAGTCCCACTTCATGAGATGACAGAGGAGACAAATTGACATGGGACCAAAATAACTGGTTTCTGGTTTTGCCAGTGGGTCAACAGCTCGGCTCTGGCTTCAGCTGTTTGAATAGAAGTGAGGTGATCACATAGAGCAGGATGTGTCTCCACAGCACCAGCTTCCTGGCTAAGTGAAGAAATACCCTCAACACCACCATCAAGGCACAGTGAGCCTGGTGACTGGATCCAGAACCTGAAAGGGGTTTGTAGAGAACTTCTTCAGGGTGCCTTCATAGCAGCCTAAGGAAAAAAAACACCCTTAGCAAGCAGGGAATGAAGAATGGGAAGGAGGTTCGAGAGAGAGGAGACCCATGTTTACATGCAGCTGGTTCACACTGTTGTACAGAGGAAACTAACACAACATTGTAAAGCAATTTACTCTAATTTTTAAAAACTTATATATATATATATATATATATATATATATATATATATATATATATATATATATATATATATATGAAACAGATAACAGCCACAAAAAAAAACAAGAATGACATGTGTCTTCTCTGCTTCAGCTATTGTGCTTCCAGTAGTGTCCTTAGAATAGTTAGATTATTATATATTTCCATCATCATGCTTTTTATTGCATATATCATCTGAAAGACAAAAACAGAAACAATTCAGGTTATGAACTTCCCTGAGACATTTTCTAGGTGACATATATCTGAAATCTATCTGTACACAGCAAAGGAAACATTTAAAAAAAAAAAAAAGGCAACCTTCCCCTTTGGAGAAAATTTTGAAAATGAAGCAACCTTCAAGGAATTAATCTTCAAAAAGGAATTAATCTCCAAAAGGAATTAAACTTGTGTGGCTCAATATAAAAAAAAAAAAAACAAAAAAAAACAAACATCCCAATCAAAAATGTGGGGGGGGGATCTAAATTGACTTTTCTTCAAGGAAAACAAACAGATGGCCAACAAACA
Organism: Okapia johnstoni; assembly: GCA_024291935.2. NCBI lineage: Eukaryota > Metazoa > Chordata > Mammalia > Artiodactyla > Giraffidae > Okapia > Okapia johnstoni. Next base: position 14,520 of record JAGTYA010000127.1, on the reverse strand, counting down.
CATGAAAAGATGCTCAACATCACTAACTGTTAGAGAAATGCAAATCAAAACTACATGAGGTGTCAACCTCACCTCAGTCAGATGGCCATCATCAAATAATCTCAAACCACAAATGCTGGAAACAGTGTGGAGAAAATGGAACCCTCCTACACTGTTGATGGGAATGAACATTGGTACAGCCACTAAGAAGAACTCCAAGGATGTTCCTTAAAAAACTAAAAATAGAGCTACCATGTCACCCAGCAATGCAATCCTAGGCATGTGTCTGGAGAAAAACATAATTCAAAGGAATGCATGCACCCCAGTGTTCACTGTAGCACTATTTACAATAGCCAGACATGGACAAAACCTAAAATATCCGTTGACTGAGGAATGGATACAGAAGATGTACATATATACAATGGAGGACTTCTCACCCATTAAAAGGCATGAAACAGTGCCATTTGCAGAGACGCAGGTGAACCTAGAGACTGTCAAACAGAGTGACATCAGAGAGAAAGAGAAAAATATTGTCCAACATCGCTTATATGTGGAATCCAAAAAGATGGCAGAGATGAACTTACTGGGAAAGCAGAAACAGAGTCACAGATGTAGTAAACCAAATTACGGCTACCAAAGGAGGGGATGGGGGAGTGGGGAGATTCAAACTGGGACACCAAGACTGGCATACGTACATAGTGTACATATACACTACAATGTGCAATAGATACTCATGAGAACCTACTGTTCAGCACAGGGAACTCTAATCAATGCTCTGTGGTGACCTAAGTGGGCACATACCTGCTGAGCCCTCCCACATCACAGCAGGGGCAGGAGGGGACAGGAGACTAAACCAGGTCTCAGATCTGGCCCAGTCACTGCCAATACACCCCTGTGCTATGCAGTTTGCTCCAATTCAGCAAGAAAATAGGACAAAGAGCACCCTTGTATCTGATGCCTGTGATTTGTTCCTGCAATTATATTTTATCCACCACAGCTCTCTCTGAGTCCCATGCATAAAACAAGGATAAAAACAGTGCCCCCTTGTAGGGTGTGTACAAGGATCAAATGAGAAAAAGTGGCGACTGTTGTTCAGTACCTGCTGAGGAGTTCAAAAAGAAATACCTGTTTTCTTATTTTCACAAAAGAATTAATTCTCATGAACATGTAATCACAAAGTTGCTGCCAACCCCAAAAGAGTAACCTCCAATTCACCACAAAATAGGCAGAAAATGAATAAAGTATCTGTTGAAATATTGGTTCTCCCCCTTTTTGCAGAGACCACAGGGGGAGGCTGCCAGCAAAAACACTTTGTGCTTTATGGTAAAGCACACTGAAGAGGCCTCCCTATTCACATCCATTGAAAATATACAAAGTTGCTCTATGAGAAAACTTTAGAAAGTGGATGAAAGTCAATTCTTTACAAATGCCATAGTTACTTTTCATTTCAAAGAAATCATCAATCTGTGGTCTGACCTTAATTCTCACTTCCAAATATAGCAAAGAACTCAACATTAATAAGAAGAGCACTTCTGCCAAAACACACAAATCTGGGACGACAACTCTGGGTCACCTCAGACACAAGCAAGTTCACCAGCTCCAAAACTATGTCGCTGTATTCATTTTCTTAACTGCAATAACAATGCCTATCAAAAAGTTCATTCCTCAATTTTGTTCCACAAGTAAACGGGAGAATTATAGGAGATGGAATAAAAATGGCTACAGGACTGGAGAATAGTGGTTTGGTGTGAACGATATCCATAGCTACTTGGCTGCCTCAGTTTTCTCATCTGTAAATAGATGACTTGGACGAAATCAATGGAGGGCGACACAAGAGGTCCAACCAATGGCAAGCAAACAAGAAGCCATCTGGGTGGACTTCCCTGGTGGTCTAGTGGCTAAGAGTCTGCATATACAATGCAGGGGGCTGGGTTTTTTTCCTGGTCAGAGAACTAGATCCCACATGCGAACTAAGAATCTGCACACTTGGAACAGCCAAATAGATAAACAAGAGTTTTTTTTTTCTTTCTTTGTTTGTTTTTAAGCCATTTGGGCAATACCAGACACCTTAAATCAGTTAATTTTAAAAATTACCCTCTTTCAGTTCCCTTGTAATTCTACAACAGCTCTTGTTAGGGAGACAGGCTCCAAGTGGTACCATTAATTCCTTTTTTAATATAATTTTATTTATGCATTTATTTTTGGCTGTGCTGGGTCTTTGTTGCTTCAGAAGGGTTCATCTAGTTACAGTGAATGAAGTATACTCTCTAGTTGCAGATCCCAGGCTTCTCAATGTGGTGGCTTCCCTTGTTGTAGAGCATGGGCTCTAGTCACAGGTTTCAGTAGTTGCAGTTCCCAGGCTCTAGAGCACAAGCTCAGTAGTTGTGGTGCATGGATTTAGTTGCTCCAGGGCATGTGGGATCTTCCCTGATCTGGGGTGGGAACCCATGTCTCCTGCACTGGCTGGAGCATTCTTACCGACAAGCCACCAGGGAAGCTTGCATTAATTCTTTAAAACGTTCATGCTAAACACTGTTTTTAACAGAATGATGACGGACGTAGGCTTCAAGCCTTGAAGAACAGGATCTGGTGAGTTTAGACTTAATTTTACTTCTGTTAAGTCACTATCAATAAAAATATGAAGTCAATCCTAGTTCAAGGTGATGAACAGGTAGTATAAAAACCTTGAGAATGCAACCACACCTATGAGTTGAACCCTTCCTGTTCTGAAACTCAGTGACTCAATAACAATTCTTGTTTTATTCAAAATGGGGGAAGAGAAATACTAATAAAAGACATAACCCCAAGACTTGGATTTTATCTCTTTAGCCACAATGACTCTTAAGCAGGATTACTTTAAAAAGCCACATGTAAGAACAATCAGTTTGTGGGCACCTGACAGCTGTGGTCAACAGGCCTGGTGTGAATTCACAAGTGAGCTCAAAGCCAGGTCACGAGGATATTCTAGATCCTCGTTGCTACCATTCAAATACCAATTAGACATTTATGGGTTATGTGACCCTGGACAAGCCATGTGACCTGGCCAGCTCTCAGTGTGCTCATTTAAAAAAATGGGTGTGGCGACGTCCGTGGAAGCCCAGTGGTTGAGATTTTGCCTTCCAATATGGGGGGCATGGGTTTGATTCCCTGGTCAGGGAGAAAAGATTCCACATGCCTTGTAGTCAAAAAACCAAAACATTTTCAAAGAAGGAAAATAAAGCTATATTACAACAAATTCAATAAAGCCTTTAAAAACTGTACATATTAAAAAAAATGTTACTGATAAGCAGCCCAATGAGAAGTTAGGCAGCAACCTGCTTTCATTCTACAAGTATGGATCAATTACTGTTCTAGGCCCCAGCAGGGAGCAGAAGGGACTCCCCAGAGAGCTGAAATTCTGGTGGTGATTTTCACTCCCTGGGTTTTACAGATGTGAACCTGAACATCACTCCAGAGCACTCTCATGTAACAGCAAGGAGATCTTCAAGCTTTACTTCCCGAAATTAAACTTGAGCAAAAAAGCATTTGGCAAATTAAGAGAGAAGTAGAGAGCATGGCTGGGGTGGCAGATGAGATGCATTGGGAATCTGAGATAAGCAGATGCAAATTATTCTACATAGAATAAACAACAAGGTCCTCCTGAATAGCACAGGGAATTGCAATCAATATCCTGTGATAAACCATAATGGAAAGGAATATGAAGAAGTATACATGTATATAACTGAATCATTGTTTATACAGTAGAAATTGATTCAACATTGTACCTCACCTATACTTCAATAAAATACATCCACCACTTCCTGGTCCCTTTTAATTCCTGGAAAGATCCAAGGCTGGTCCTCTCCTATCTCGCCAAGGCACTGACTTTGCTAGTGTACTTGGTGAGGTCTGCAGCGACATCAGCTGAAGCAGTGGCAATGTGCAGGGCTGACTGAAGATCCAAGGGTGCTCGTGGACCCTGAGCTGGAGACAAGGGGTGACGACTAGGTGCTGGTCACCAGAGTGATGGTGGAGGTGGTTGGGTTCTGTGTGATCCCTTTCTGCTGAACATCTGAGAAAGCAAAGGTCCTCGGTCACCCCACCCCCCGGGGAAGTCTGTCCCAGCTCGAAGGTATGGTGGCAGCAAGGCCCAATCCACACTGTTCAAGTTTCTCTGCTTTCAAGGGACAAAGATTCTCCCATTGGCCATACTTGAGCAATGCTCCATGGAGCCCTTTCTCAGCAAGGCCTCCACCTGGGTCTTTGAGGACTTACACAGTTTCCAACAGCTGAAGGCTGCATCCATAGAATGACCTCCACCCTTTTAAAGTCCCCACCTAAGAAAACTCAAAGCTGCCAATAGAATTGCCTATTTGCTCCAGTCATCACCTAATGATAGGGCCCAATGCCCAGTCTCTATGCGAGGGCAGAGGCCTACCTTTAAGAGGTATCAGAGTTAGCACACCCAGACATTTCACATTAACCAACACCCCCTCCCCACCTTGTGTAAAATTGCCATTTTCTGACTCTATAGAGTTCCCATGATTCCCCATCCCTATTCCCAAATTTTCCCTTTAAAACCCTAGTCCCCTGTGTACACATTGGAGTTGACTTCAGCTTATGCTGGACATTTTTACCCTACTGCAACAGGAAATAGCAGATTAAGATCCATCCTAAATACTTGAACTAGTAGCCAGGTTTGTTTATCTTTAACAGGACAATCTGCGGATTAGCAACCATACCATCAATGATCTCCTTCTTGCCAGCTCCCAAGTTCCTCTGGAAGCCTCATTATACTTAGGGCTATGAAGTCAGCAGCCTGGAAATGGCCATCCCAACCTGTAAGATCCCAGACTCGGTTCTTCCCTAGCAACTCTTCAGACAGCAGGATGCATCCGGCTGTATTCCCATACTCTGTGTCCAATCATTTGGTCTTCCTCCATCCCAGTCTTTGAAGAGTTTCATTGTGTGCCAGTTCATGATCTGCCTACTCTTTCATTTCACAACCTGCTGCAACTCTGAAAAGTTCTTCTCAGGACAGTGCACTCAGTATGTGAGTGTCTCACTCAAGGAGCCCAATAATGAAGGATCTCAATGCAGGTTTCCCTATGAAACAAGACCTGTATCAGTTCTCATGAGAGATGGACAAACCAGTACCCATCGGATCGGTACTTTTTTCCACTTAGCATCAGCCCAGAGGGATCCTCCTGCTGGGAACTGTCATTCTGCACTTTAACAATGGTTCCTGATACTGGCTCTTTTTGCACTGAAGGGACTAATCCTTAGTTATTAAGGTATCCTTTACTATGCACTTCTCATACTGTACTCTTTCAATAGTAACGTCAAGGGTTTCACGGGCATGCACAAGGAAACTTATAAAAAGGTATTCATTGTAGCACTGATTACAACAGGTAAAACCTGGAGGCAACCTAAATGTCTATCTGTAGGTGAATACTTTATTGAATAAACTGTAGAATGTTACACAGCAGTCAAAAAGAAAAAGGGAGAGCTATATACATTGACGTGGATGGACCTCCAAAACATGCTGATGAGTGGGGACATGGGGGGGGAGAAGGCAAGGATCATACCATTTTTATGTTTTCAAAAAGAGAAAAATAAATAATACCTTTATAAAGTCATACACACACACACACACACACACACACACACACACACACACACATATATATATATATATATATATACAAAAAATATGTACGCATGCATGGATTAGGAAAAGATCTTATGGTTAACAATACCTCTGAGAAAGTGTAGAGAATGAAATATAAAATCAATTAAGGCAATAGATTTTGTATGTCTAGGCATCCATTTCATCCCGTTCTAAGAAGACATGTATGTACTGCTTATAAACACACAAAAAAAAAAATGAAAAAAGAAAATAAAAAAAAGCAAGCTGCAAGGTAATTTTTAAAAATAATGCCAAATGGAATGTGCCAGGCCTCCAGGATACACCATCAAGGCAATCAAGGGGAACTAAAGAAATAAAACAAGGTCTATTTTTCTCCTGTCCATGTGGCAAAAAAGGAGCTGGTGACATGGAGAGAATAGTGGGGAGGCTCTGTATCTTTCACAGCCTGTCTGTTCTATATCTCATCCATTGGGAAGACCGAGGCTGCTGCTGCTGGCTTTACCACTGCTGCTGCTGGTGATGCATCTTCTGCATGTGCCACTTTTGAGAGGATGTTTGAAACTTACTAGATGAGTTCCACACAACCTGCTGCATGGCCAGGGTAATCTCCTTAGGTAAAAGAAGCCTGTTTTTTACTGGGTTTCCTGTGGTCCTGCTGGTGGTATTGGCGGTGGCCGGGCTGTGATCGTGCAGGTGGTGCTGGTGGTGGCCGTAATCCCAGCCGTGGGAGTTTGGGAGGATGAGCGGGTGAGGACCGGAATTTTGGGGGGAGACTGGGTGCCCGCTGTTGTGGATGGTGGAGCTTTACCTACGATGAGAGTCAACACATGAAAAAACAAAACAGAAAGTAGACCGGACTCAGGCTGACCTGCAGGGTCTCCAGGCCAGTGAGTTCTGGGTGACCATCCCAGGCTGCCATGCCAAGGGCCTCTCCGTGAATGGGCGCATTCTCACATTATATGGTTTGACCACCACTACAGCATGTACTAGCTTCAAACACCAGGCTCCTTGAGTTACTCAAATGTGGGCTTGCTTACATGTGAGATACTTGTCAAGGCCTCTGGTGGACTGAGGCCATCATTACCCAGCCCCTGGCTTGGAGGTGCCCGCCTGCACATCGATTACCCACTGGATGAACAGAATCACTGTAAGTACTGTGTTTTACAAAGGTAGAGTTCAGTAAACACTTTGAGAAAGACTTAGCCAAAGTCCCTCTAGGCATTAACAGGAATCTTTTTCCTGGACAGGAAACCTACAGAGCATGTACCCCAAGGAACAAGACAGCCTCCCAATGGCCAAAGCACAGTGAAACAATGAATCACCCAGAAACAAGAGTATTCTGTTTCATCTTTTCTAATTCCTTCCCGAAGAGTCTCAGTGTGCTCCTGGCAGCCTTGACACTTACCACTCAAGGGAACTCCACACCAAGGACAGAACCATCCCCAGCACAATGGTACTTATGGATAATTTAGAAGCCTTGTTTTGGTTTTGACTGCAGTTATCCATTTTGCATCTTTTATGCAGAGCACAAAATACTGTTTTACCTACAGTGTGGTAGTCAAGTTTAAGTCCAAAATTGAGTTCTTTTTTTTTTTTAAGAGCTGCTGCTTCAGATAAAAAAATATGCTAAGGCAATAATTGTATGAGCAGGACTTGGGAATGAAAAAATAATGACCATGAGTGACTAGAGTTTGAAAAACGCTGCCTTTTGGAGTGCATCTACTGGGAGGCACTGGGCTATGAGGGTGGATGGTAGGATTTCAACACGCAGCAGGGAAAATTTGGAGGAGAACAGTTTTATCTAAGACATGCCCAGGGATAGGCAGAATTTTGGTGAGTGAGAACAGGCAGTGAGAATGGCTGGCCAGAAGGCAGGTTAGAACCAGAAGCACTGAGCAACGGACAGGGGGTGACCACAGGAATATTCATCTGTTAGGGGAAGGGGGTCCTTTACGACTGCAGGGGCGCCAGGCATTGGAGAAATGAACATGCACCCCAAGAGACAATTCCTTCAGGTTCACACAAAAAAACACGGGTGCAAGTCAGCATCCTTGATCTCAGACGAGGTGCCTGGACATCAAATTCTTTTAATAAGTAGTGAAAATGAAGTCGCTCAGTCGTGCCCAACTCTTTTGCAACCTCATGATCTGTAGCCCATCAGGATCCTCTGTCCATGGGATTTCCCAGGCAAAAGTACTGGAGTGGGTTGCCATTTACTTCCCCAGGCGTTCTTCCTGACCCAGGGAGGGAACCCTGGGCCTCCAGGATTGCACACAGGTTCCTTATTACATGAGCCCCCAAGGAGCCCATATGACAAGACCTTTTGTAGGGGCTCAACATGCTTCCACTGCATGACTCCTTGCCTGTCATTTTTAGCTTTCTGTCACCCAGAAAAGACATGAGTTCTTGATTATTCTAGGGGAAATTTTCAGTTAACTGTGGCTCTGGGAAAACCAAGGAGTGTGAAATGAAAAGGGTGCTGACAGGCTGATTTTTCTGCCTGGGGGTGGTAGGGTGGTTTCTTGGTGCTTACACAACAGACTGGCCCTCTTGCTTCTCCTGGGAAGAATTCAGCTAAAGTCCTGGTCCAGAACCCAGGGAGGGGCTGGGAGAAAAACTTTACCTAGAGTGAAGAGCCCCCATCCTTGCCCAGGACAACCTTTCGAATATTGGTCACAGCCACTGCCCCTTCCCCTTGTAGGGGTAGAAGTGGCTTTGAGCTTGGCCCTTCTAAATGGCAGAGATCCCATAGGCAAGGCTTCTATCCTGCAAAATCAACTTCAGTGCTTCTCTTTTCTGCCATGTGATTAAAAAATATACTGTATTCGTGGATTAGCTAGCCTGATACCTCCTTGGGCAAAGGGCAACCACAAAAAGATCCTTTCTAATTCTCATCTTGTAAAAGCTAACAGTTGGCTTTGTAGAGTGGTTACTTCTCTGAAAGAGTTCCATTGGAGCTCTTTTCCAAACTAAGAAACAAACAGACAAACAAACAGCAACACCATCAAAAAAGGAGTATGCAATCTGAAAACATTCCAGGCTTAACACACACTTGGGGGGTTTTCTTTTAGACACGAATACATTTCAATTTCTAAAGGATATGGATGGCTTACTGGGTGGGAATGGTGAGGGAGAGGAAAGGCCATGGAAAATTCCATTTGTCCTAAAATATTGGGAGCATATACTCACCTGTAGTCTCAAAAATAGATAAATTTCTTAAAGGTCTACACTCCAAAAGCGACCCCACCCAACTAGCCTACTTATATCAGTCTTAGGTCGCTGTCTTCTACATTAAAAAAGGGCTTTTTAAGAGAAGGCTGGAAATGACTGCTATAATACAGGTAAATGTAGCCAAGGTCCTGAAGGGAGCTCCCTTAACGTCTTCTCTGGGGTCTCTAGCTACAAAAGCCATCATTCGATCTGAAGATTCAGATTCTGTGTATAAGCTGCACTCCTAACTGAAGATCACTTGGAGGTCACCAAGCACTCTCCAAACACCCACCACTTAATAAACTCATAAGTGAAAGCACAACTTTGAAAAGATGCTCAACTGCAGAGTCTGACACAAAATCAAATCTTCAAGACCGAAATCATCCTCAGGTGGCTCTGGATTTCAACCTCTGTGAAGTTCCTCTAACTGATTTATTGTTTCAGAATCATCCTTTGCGTAAAAGTCCCACCACCCTCAGAGGATCCTAGAGAAACTTCCTTCAGACAAAAGTGAGAGGAAAAGCTCAGCTTCATTTTATCAACTGGAGTGCTTTCTATTTATGAGGGAAACATGAACTCTTTTAAAGCACTCATATTTCCCTTTTCACTTCGACTGCCAGGAAGCTCAGGGCCAAAATGGAAGCCGGAATTTGCTAAATCCGAAGACTGATATACTTATTTCTGTATACAAACTTTCCCCAAATCTCTCACTCTTCTATTTTCATCTTTCTCACTGTCTTGATTTCCATTTTATCAGTATATCTTAAATCCTTTCTGGGAGCAGTGAAAAAAACCCACAACCAAACAAACGATCTACTTCAGAAAGAGAGGAATAGTATAAACATATCACTCATAGGAACACTACCATCTGAGACCCAAAAAATTCCACAAACTTCATGGAATAAATACCACTCCAGTTGCTTTCTATAGCATCAGAAATGGTCCCTCAAACCCCAATCCACACAGAATTGTATGTTTCAGATGCCATTGATAATTTTAAGGGATGGGGTGGTGATCCATCCTTCCTGACTGACTCAACTGTCTCTCTCTCTTCCTGCCATTGATCACTGAGAGATATTCCATCCTCTTTCAATGAACTGCAGTAACTGAGGTTCCGGAGCAGTTCACAATGATAAAAACACAGAGGAAAAACCTCAAAATCCATCCCCCGTCTTGCTTTAAGGAGCCAGACAAAGAAAACTCCAGGGGACACAGAGCTAGGAAGATGTCTTCTGTCAGAAGCTGTGTGCTGTCTGTTTTGTCACTAAGCCGTGTCCAGCTCTTTTGTGACCCCATGGACTATATAACCCACTAGACTCCTCTGTCCATGGAATACTCCAGGCAAGACAACTGGAGTAGGTTCCCATTTCTCTTTCTCCAGGAGATCTTCCTGATCCAAGGATCAAATTTGTGTCTCCTGCATGGGCAGGTGGATTCTTTACACTGAGCCACATAATTAAGCTTGGCTCTCCCTTTATGTAACTCACAAAGTACAAGAGGAGATATGGCTACAATCTCCAATTTGTCCTTAGGCCATGTTTTTCCTGGGCCCTTCATTAATTCTTATCTTTCTTGGGCATATCATCACCCACTTACCAAGCCAGCAGAGAGATTCACTGACTGCTTCGCCAATGAGTCGAAAATCCTTTAGATCATTCCTATGCTCCACTGCTGGGTCTGCCAATGTGCCTGGGGTGTGGCAGGTTTGAGAGAAGCCATTGCTGGTTCAGTCCGTAACAACAGCAAAGGGGGGGAACTGCTAAGACTCAGGCAGCAGTTCACATCTAGGGTAGATTTAGCTTTTTCAAGACACTTTGGAAGGCCACCACTGGATAGATGCTACTGACATCCAGTGGGTAAAGTCCAGGGATACTGCTAAACATCCTTCAACACACAGGACAAAGAATTATCCAGCATAAAAAGTCAATATAGCCAAGGTTGAGAAGCTTCAGGCCCATGTCATGTAAATGCAAATATGGCAGAAAACGGGCTCAGGTGCGCATCATACAATGCCCCTTGGATTTCTACAGTCCTAAAGAAGAACTCAGCAGTCTGGTGCCACCCACCCGAAAAGTGTTTATACTCTAGCAAGAAAATGTATTTTGAGATACCCGGGCAGTGTGAGGGGAGGTAACGGAGACTAAAAACTCATCAACGTCTTTGAAATCAATGTTTTTTTTTTTTTTTTTTTTTTATCAATTTCAGCCCTGTCCAATGTCTTAACATTTATAACCACTTGAGGCATCTAAGTGAACATATTGGAAATGAAACTGCTTAGGTTCAAAATAACTTGACTGCTAGAAGCAACTATTACTTTCTAAGAGACCTTCTCCTGTGCTCAAAATCAACCACATTGTGTATCAATAATGTAAAAGGGGGGCATGCCCAGCTTAAATCCTTGTCCTGCTTAGTAACGAGCTAGGTTTCTTGGAGCTAATCCAAGCTTTGTTGTGCCACACTTCATGACGTCTGAGGGTGACATGACATGTGGTACTACAAATGGCAAGGTGACATTCTAAAACCAAATCAAGAAAAAAAAAATGGTACAGTCAATTACCCTCGTGCTTGGGACATGGTTCTTTAGGTTCCTTCCTAGTTTTTCGACCTTCCATCGCAGAAAGTTCTTCTCCGAAATCTATGACAAGTCCGCTCTCTGAATCAGAATCCAGGCCCAAATGCACTCTTGGGGAGTCAATCTCACCTTTTCCCTTCAGCTTCTCCTGTGTGGGATGAAGAAAGGGTTTTGCTTTGTCTGAAAAGTCCTTCTCAAGCTGGGGGCTCACCTTCTCCTTGACTGATCTTGAGTTCACTTTCTCACTGGTTGGTGACATGCTTTCAGCTTCTTTTCCATCTCCATTGGGTACAACAATTTGGGCTTTTTTTTTTTTTTTTTGACAACAGATGGCTCTTTGTCCAATCTGAGCCACCTCTTTGTCTTCAGAATCTTCTGGTTCATTCTTGGACCTTTGCTCCTCATCACTGATAGAGTCAATTCTGCTGCTATCTGATTTCTCAGAGTCTCTTGGATCCCTGTACTTGACAGCGATATAAACATCTTCTGAGATTTAATTTATGCATAAAAAAGAAAAAAAGAAAAAAAGGATGTGGCATAGTCACAGGATAAAGAGCAAGACCAGAAAACCACAAATATTTAACGTGCTCAATGCTGAAAAAAAAAAAAAAACATCGCATCACACTGGCCTGGTGGTTTTAGCAGTAGACTTAAGTTTCACCTGACTACAGGTGATAAATGGAGCTTGCCTGGAGAGGGTTCCAGTTACTGACATTTAAAGATGACATGGGACCAAATCAAGTGAATTTCTAATTTATCCAGAGCTCAATCTTCGTAGCATAGCTAAGTCACTGGGACACACAGAATGAGAGGGATGGAAGGGAAAGCTACACAGGAGTTGTTAAAATTGATCCATTTTCAGTTCAGTTGAGTTCAGTCCCGCAGTCATGTCCGACTCTTTGTGACCACATGAACGGCAGCACGCAAGTCCTCCCTGTCCACCACCAACTCCCAGAATCCACCCAAACTCATTTCCGTTGAGTCAGTGATGCCATCCAACCACCTCATCCTCTATTGTCCCCTTCTCCTCCCACCCTCTATCTTTCCCAGCATCAGGGGCTTTTCTAATGAGTCAGCTCTTCGAATCATCTGGCCAAAATATTGGAATTTCAGCTTCAACATCAGAACTTCCAATGAACACCGGGGCTGATCTCCTTTAGGATGGACTGTTTGGCTCTCCTTGCAGTCCAAGGGACTCTCAAGAGTCTTCTCCAGCACCACAGTTCTAACGCATCAATTCTTCAGCGCTCAGCTTTCTTTATACTTCAACTCTTACATCCACCCATGACTACTGGAAAAGCCATAGCCTTGACTAGATGGACAAAGTAAAGTCTCTGCTTTTTAATATGCTGTCTAGCTTGCTCATAACTTTCCTTCCAAGGAGTAAGCGTCTTTTAATTTCATGGCTGCAGTCAGCATTTGCAGTGATTTTGGAGTCCCCCTCCAAAAAATGTCAGCCACTCTTTCCCCTTCTATTTGCCATGAAGTGACTCAACTGGATGCCATAATCTCAGTTTTCTGAATGTTGACATTGAACCCATGCCTCCTGTAGTGAAAGTACAGAATCTTAACCACTGGACCCCGAGGTAAGTCCTGGAGGTGCCTCTTTCAATTCTGTGGCCCAGGTGCCTCTCTCACCTCACCCTACAGCTACCTGCCTCTCACAGAATCACGTGACCAGGAGAGCGCATTTTGCCCTAAAGCCCTGCTCTGCCATCATTTTCTGTGTGGCCTTCAGCCAGTGGTAACCCTCTCTGAGCTGCCTTTTTATTTGTCAACACTGCAGAGAACATACACCAAGGGGGCCAGCAGAGAAACTGTGTAGAATTAGCCCTCAGGAACCCAAAGCGGGTGTTGCTAATACTCCCTGGGGCTGAGGGGGTGGGGGAGAAAGCTAAATCCATCTGCAGAAACTCAGAGGAGGATCTCTCTCCAGGAGAGCCAGCAGAGAAAGAAAACTGGAGCCTGACTTTGCACATGCAAATGGGAATGACTGAATGAGTAAAGAATCTAATCAAAAATATAGTAAAGAAGAGGGGATTTCCCTGGTGGCTCAATGGTAAAGAATCCACCTGCTGATGCAGGAAACACTGGTTTGATCCCTGATCCAGGAGGATCCCACATGCCACAGAGCAGCTGAGTGCAAGCATTGCAACTACAGAGCCTGTGTTCTAGAGCACAGGGGCCTTAAATACTGAGTCCACTTGACTTGAGTCCGTGCTGGACAACAACAGAAGGCTACTTCAATGAGAAGCCTGAACACCACAACTAAAGAGTATCCCCTGCCACCTTCAACTAGAGAAAAGCCCTCATGGCAATGAAGACCAACACATGCAAAGATAAATAAATTTTTAAAAGTGTGACAAAGAAGTGATACAAGAAAACAGAAGAAGTCTGACAAATAGAAGATACAAAGTAAACTGATATCCAAAAAAGTCAAATTTCATCACAATAAATGGGAATGAGGCAAAATTTCAAAGCCAGTGATTTTATGACATTTTTTTTTTTTTAAGCTGGATGAATGTGAAAAATTCCTAATGTATAGAAAAGTTGAAAAATACAGAATAAGTATTTGTGTATATATATGAAAAGTGAAAGCTGATGCAGCTGTATTAATATCAAGCAAATGGATTTTAAGGTGAAAAATTATTACTAAAACATTAGAAGTATAAAAGTATTCATTTGAACTAAATTTGCAAGTACCTAATAAAATAAATTAAATAAGAAGAAACAATAATATCTGCCCACATAATGAAACCTCACCTCAGTGTCTTGATTGGGCAAAGTCCACAGGAGCAGTGTGTCACTGAATCCAGGCTGAGGGAGTGGATGTGGTAGTCCCCAGCAGGGCCAGGTTATGTGCAATGGAGTTTGTGCTGCCAGAGTTGCTGGCCAGCAGCTTAAAGAATGGAGAGCTGCCTCTGTCTCTCATTAGCTGCCTATAGAGCTGGGAGAGCACCAGAAAAACAGGCCCTTTCTGTCTGTTGCTCTGCCAATCCAAGTACTGCTCCTACCACACAGTCCAAGCTGGCTTCTCACCCACTCAACGTCTGCACTCCCCTGCACCAGGAAAGTAAAGGGGGAGGGGATAGAGACAGACTTCTCTTACTTTTAAAAGACCAGCTGACAC
>JAGTYA010000126.1:0-49729 GCA_024291935.2 Okapia johnstoni | reverse complement strand
CCCGTTCGGACCCGGGGACAGGTCCGGGGCATGCCTCTCCATCCCTGCAAGGGAAAAGCGCCTCCTCACAGGTATAACTGGCACCTGTGGGGTGGCCTCCAGGGAGTCGAGGGGACTCAGCCTTTCTCTCCGGTCACAGCCAAGGGCAATCGGGCTTCCCCTCGAATGCAGGGGCGAAGGTCGTGCTTTTCCCGCGCGGCGCAGGGGGAAGCGGGGGTGGCCTCTCTGAATCGGGGGCGTGGCGCCTCGGGGAGCCTCTCTTGTTGCCTCTGAGAAGTCCAGGCCTCCTTTGACATCGCCAGGGGCTGCTGGGCTTCCCCTCGCCTCACGTCCAGGGAACTGGACTCGCTTGCCGATGGGGGTCCTCGGGGACCTTTGGTCTTGCGGCCGGAACTGGCCCCTTGGGGCCTCTTCACCGAACCTCAGGCGAGAGGGCGAGAGTTCCCCGCTCTAGGAGGTGCCCGAGGCCGGAACCGCTAGGCGCATTGTACGCAATCCGCATTCTCGAAGGTAAAGGCGGATTGGACCCCCCCTCTTCGAAGAGGGGCCGGACGGCGACGGTGGGGCCCCTCGCGAGCCGCCCCCCCTACCTGGAACTCAGGTTCCGCCTCGCCCATGTGGAACCCTGCGGTATCACACGGAACCTTGGGGCCCTAGCATGCCGGAGTCTCTGCCTCCGCTTGCAGCGCCAGAAGCAGAAAGGCTAGACGGCGCTCTCGGCGTCGCTGCAGATCCTACAAGGGCCCCGCTCTCGCATAGGACGCCGGATGGGCCCGGGAGAACGAACCCTGGCGGTGTTATCGTGTGTTAGCCCCCGAGTCTTTGGCGCAGATTCGGCCCCGGTGATCGGGATAAAAAGCATGAGATCCCCCCGAATGGCATCATACCACACGTAAAGAGCATGACGAGTGTAGCAGTATCGCACTCCGTTTCTTGGCAGGGTAACAGAGTCGCCTCCTCCTCTACTGAGTGGGGACATCACGGAGTCGTTCGCAACTGGCGAAGCGAGTCAAGCCCCGGTTGCCGGTAGCAGGAAGCCATGGCCACTCCTCCCCCCGTATAGCTGCTATGGAGGTTTGACCGGGGCTCTGCTCGATCGGACCCTACATGGGCCGCAGCTGCATCGGATTTCGCACAGCGAGGCAGCTGCCTCGCCTTCTAATGGGCTTCGGGTGGTAGGAGCAATCGTCGGGTTAAGAGAGCCTGAGTGCGTGTGAGTGTGTTGTTCTCGACTTGCGGCGGTTTCCTGCATTCTCGGAAATTGAGCGGACGGGAACCCCGGCCAAGTTCCTCCACCCGTTCAGCCCAGAGGGTGTTCGGTTTTCGCCATCGCCTCCAGGGCGCGATGGTCGAGCAGTTCCCACGGCGCCCGTGATCACGGTACCGAGACATAGTGCCCCAGCGGCGGTGATCGCTTCCCCCCAGGTCGCTTATGCCGGCGACGCGCCTGTGGTCCGCAGCTCTACAAGGTCCATGGCGCTGGACCCTTCGGGATGGGTCCCAGAGCTCGCCATGCGGAGGGGGGGAATGGAAGCATGAGGCAGCCGTGAGTTTTGGATGGTAGTCAGGAGAGGGGTTGGTGAAGGGGACAGGTCCTGTAGAGCAGAGATGGGGGGACAGGTATAAATGCCACCTATGTCCCCCCTTGGCCTCCAGTGTGGAGAGTAAGTCGAGGGGACTCAGCTTTTCTCTTGCCGGGGGTCAACAGCATCATGGGCTATCAGGGCGACTTTCACCTCGAAATGAGTTGGGCGATGTAACTGGTATGGTGCTGCGTATTAGGTATCGTGATTGTGTAAAGCGGGCGCGAGGGATGGAGAGCGGGGTTAGTGGCCTCTCCTGTTGCGGGTGCGAGGTCGGTCGGCGGCCGTGGCGCCTCGGGGTCAGCCTCGCTTTTGTTGCCTTTGAGGAAGTCTCTGGCCGAACTTCAGTGAATGAAGTGACATCGCATGGGCTTGACTGGGCGCGCTCCACCGTTTCAAGACCTAGTCACGGAAATGGAGACTTCGGCGTGACGAGGTGGGGGGCGGGAGTTCCTCTGGGGAGGTGGGACCTTTGGTGCTTGCGTGGCGCACCTAATCATGGCCCCCTTGGTGGGTCTTCTTCTTCGCAACCCAGGAGTAGGCGAGTGTACCGCTCTGTAGGTGCAGCAGAGGTGATTTGGTAAATATGTTAGGGGGCATGATGAGCTATTTGCGTGAGGATTCAAGGATATAGGGGATTTGAGTCTGGGACCTCCCCTTGTAGTGTTGGAGGGGGCCCTCGACGGAGACTGGTGAGCTGTGGAGCAGAGGACCCCCACCCCCCCCCCGAGCCCCCCCCCGGCCATTGCGCACACGGCTCTCTGAAGACCCTCAGACTGAAAACCCACCCCCAGCCGCTCCGGCTGTGGACACGGTTGTTTAGGCGAGGGGACACCTATGTTGGCCCTCTCTCAGGGGGAAACGTCCAAAGCTCCTCGGCCGGAGCCTCTTCTTGTTGCCCCTCTGAGAAAGTCCATAGCCCAAACGCAGGCACGCAGGATGGGCATGACCTGGTCTTTTTTCCGATACCCAAGGGCCGCCCTCTCGTCCCCAGCGAGGGGACGGATGCGCTATCGCCCCGATATCGGTTGCCCGGGGGGACGCCTCGGGTGTTGCGGCCGGGGGGGAAAATAAAAGCGCACTCTTTCTCGAAACCTCAGGGAGAGGCGAGAGTCCCCCGCTCTGGAGGTGCGAGGGAATGTAGGGGATTGCCGATGAACATTCAGAACGCGGGATTGGACCCCCACACCCTTATTACGAGAGGAGGGGCCGTCTACGGTGCGCGTGAGAGGGGCCCCCTCGCGACCGGCCTCTCGGAGAACTCCTGGGTCTCCGGCGCTCGACTTGTTTACCGGGTATCCCCGCAGGGAACCCGCTGGGGGCGCCGCAGAGGGATGTCCAGCCTCCGTTGCATGCGCCAGAGAGAAAGGCAGGACGGCTCTCGCGTCGCTGCAGATCCCAAGGGCCCCGTCTCGAGTCAAGGAGGGGGCCCGGGGGACCCCTCGCCCTCCGCCGTGGCGGGAAGCCCCGCCTTTACCTGGCAGGTTGGCCCCGGGTATCTCGGGAGTACACCTGGAGTCGCCCGCAAGGCAGTCAAGCCCCGTTCGCGAGCCGAAACCAGGTGCCGGGCATGCTCTCCATGCACCTGCAAGCGGAAAAGCGCCCCCTCCTCCCTCTATGCGTGTGTGCCCTCACGGCGGTGTCTCCCGACTTAGCGGCGGTGCATTCTCGAGTTGCGGCGGCGGCGCCGGTACCCCGGACAGTCTCCCCCGTTAGACCAGCGGCGGTTCCGCCATGCCTCCTTTCGCGAGCGGACAGGGGCCCGAGCCGCCTCCGGCAGCGCCAGCAGGGCCTGCAGCGCCCTGGGTCCGCGTCAGGCTGGAGCTAGGGACCCTCGGGGGTCCCCGGAGGGGGGGAGGGGACAGGTTATAACTGGCACCTGTGGGGTGGCCTCCAGGGAAGTCGAGGGGACTCAGCCTTTCTCTTCCGGTCCCACAGCCAAGGGCAATCGGGCTTCCCCTCGAATGCAGGGGCGAAGGTCCAGTGCTTTTTCCGCGCGGCGCAGGGGAAGCGGGGGGGGCTCTCTGAATCGGGGGCGTGGCGCCTCGGGAGCCTCTCTTGTTGCCTCTGAGAAGTCCAGGCCTTTCCTTTGACATCGCCAGGGCTGTGGGCTTCCCCTCGCCTCACGTCCAGGGAAACTGGACTTCGCTTTGCCGATGGGGTGTTCTCATCGGGAGACCTTTGCTGGTCTTGCGGCCGGAAAGACTGGCCCCTTGGGGCCTCTTCTCGATCCTCAGGAGAGGCGAGACGAGAGTCCCGCTCTGGAGGTGCGGGGGAAATGTAGGGATTGCGATGTGCATTCAGGTGAAGGGGGATGGGACCCCCCCTTTCGACGAGGAGGAGGCCGACGGCGACGGGGGGCCCCTCGCGGCGCGGCCCTCTGGGAGACTCAGGGTTAGCAGAGAGCTTCCGCTCGCCTGTGGACACGGGTATCGCCAGGGAGAACCTGACACCCTGGGGGTGGTGCCTAGAGGGGAGCAGAGTCCAGCCCTCCGTTGCAGAGCGCAGAGAGAAGGCAGGACGGCTCTCGCGTCGCTGCAGATCCCAAGGGCCCCGTCTCGCCAAGGAGGGGGGCATTCCGGGGGACGCCCTCGCGTGGTGTCTCATTGTTGTTAGCTTGGGAAGTTTTTTTGTGTGTAAGCCCCGCTTTTGTGGCGGGGGGAGCAGGAGCCCGCTGCTATTGCACGCATGGGCAGGTTGGCCCGGGGATCTTCGGGGGGACACCTGGAGTCGCCCGCAAGGAGGTCAAGCCCCGTTCGGAGAGAGCCGGAACAGTGCCGGGGCGATGCTCTCCATGCCCTGCAAGGGAAAAGCGCCTCCTCCCTCTATGGGCGTGGCCTCACGGGGGTGTGTTCTCTAGACTTGCGGCGGTGCATTCTCGGGCTGTTGCGGCGGGTACCACTGCCCGTCTCCCCCGTTAGCCCAGCGGGGTCGCCCATGCCTACTTGTCGCGCGGGACAGGGGCCCGAGCCCAGTCCCACACCTCGGGATTCGCCAGGAGGCGCTGCACGCGCCCTGTTTCCGGGGGGTGCGTCGAGGCATGGAGCTAGAGGGAACCCTCGGGGTCCCGCCCCGAGGTGGGAGAGGGAAGGTATAACTGTGCACCTGTGGAGTGCCTCGCAGGGGGGGTAAAAAATAGTTTTCGAGGTACTCAGGCCTTATATCTCATCCGGTCCCCACACCAAGGGTAATACGCGCTTAACCCCTCGAATGCATGGGGCGAAAGGGTCGTGATTTACGCGCGGCACCGCAAGGGGGAAGCGGTGGGTGGCCTCTCTGATTCGTGCGGGCGTGGCGCCTCGGGGAGCCTCTCTTGTTTGCCCATCTGAGAAGTCCAGGCTTCCTTTGACAGCGCCAGGGGCTGGCTGGGGCCTTGCTTTCCCCCTCGGCCTCACGGTCCAGGGAAACTGGACTCGCTTGCCAAGATGGGGGTTCCGTCGGTGAGACCTTTGGTCTTGCGGAGCCCGGAACAGGCCCCTTGGGCGAGGCCTCTTCGGTCGAAACCTCAGGAGAGGAGAGGCGAGAGTCCCGCTACTGGGAGGTGCGAGGGAAATGTAGGGATTGCACTGATGGCATTCAGGAAGGGGGATTGGAACCCCCCCTTTCGAGAGGAGGGGTCCGACGGCGACGGGGGGCCCCTCCGCGAGCGGCATCTGGAGACTCAGGGTTCCGCTCGCAGCCTGTGGACGCACTGGGTATCCCAGGGAACCTTCTGGGGGCGCCTAGAGGGAGTCCAGCCTCCAGTTGCACAGCGCCAGAGAGAAGGCTAGGCACGGCTCGCGATTCGCGCAGACGAGGTGCCTGCATCGGGCTGCAACATAGGGCCCCAGTCTCGCACCTGCGTCCGGATGGGACCCCAGCCAGGGTAACCGCCCTTCAGCGGGGGCCCGTGGACAGGCGGGCCCAAGCCCCACTCCCAGCGGTCTCCCCCGCTCTGGTTGGGCGCGGGGTGCGGGGGGCCTACGCCCTGGACACTCAGAATAATGGAAGCCCTCGCGTTTTTTATGTTTTGCTGGGGCCCCATATTTTTGGCAGGGTGGCCCGGGGAGTCATCGTGTGGAAGCCTGGTCGCGCAACGCAAGGTGTAAATACACAGTTCAGGGAAGGGAACAGATGCCGGGCATAAAATCCCATCTATGGGAGTGCAACCTCATGGGAGTGACACTCGACGTGCGGCGCGATACATATCTATGATTTATTGCCCGCTGTCGGTGGGTGTGGGCGCTCGATGCGGCGGTCGTATTATTCGAGTTGCGTTAGGGCTAGCCCATGTTTGGATCTCCACAGTTAGCGAACGAACGAAAATGCCATGACTCTCGACTTTCGATCGGAAAGTGGTTAGAATTTCAGCCTGCGGAGATTCGTACAGGATAGGCGCTTTTGCAATACGCACTGGGTCCCGTTCGTAAGGCAGGTATTTTAGGACCACATCGGGTGGTCCCCCGGAGCTTGGGAAGGGGACAGGATATAAACTGCGCACGTGGGGTGGCCTAGATAAAGGGAGTCGAACGGGGACTGCACGCCGTTCTTTTCTCTATACCACAGCCAAGGTTGCAAGGCACTGAGCTTCACCATCGAATGCAAGGGGAACGAGGCAGAAAGCGTGCAGGCTTTCTCCTGCAGCGCTGGCGCAGGGTGGGAAACGGGTGGTAGGCCTTAAATCTGAATCGTTTAGGGGGCGTGACGGTTTCGGAGAGCTATTTTCTTCTTCTCGAGTACTGTTTGATCGCTCTTGAGAAGCTTCTCCGAGCCTCCTTTGATTTCCGCACAGCGGCTGAACAAAGGGAGGCTTTCCCAATCGACCTCACAGTTAGTTTACAGGGGAACTGGACAGAAAAATGACCAGGATGAAGGGGTTATTCGTTGGAGCTTTCAAATTAAAATATCCTTCAATCTATGCGGCCACACCTCTGGACACCAATTGGGAGCCTCTTCTCGAACCTCAGGAGAGAGCGCAGAGTCCTGCGCTCTAGGCCCGGCGTGCGAGGTATGTAGCGCGATTGCGATTCCCCTGAGCATTCAGCGCTAGGGCTATTGGACCCGTCTTATTCGAGAGGAACCTAGCCGACGAGTCGTACCAGGGGAGACCCCTCCGAGAGCTACAGGCCTCCTCGAATATTCACTCAGGTTTCCGTCGCAATTTGTTGTTAAACGTGGTCACCCAGTGGAAACATAGTGTGGGGTCGCAGCAACTAGAGAGGAGTTCCTGCCTCCGATGCAGCGCCAGGAAGTAGAATGGCCATGGAGCGTGCCTCATCGCGTTCTGCTGCAGATCCATCAAGAGGCCCCCGTCTCGCAAGTGAGGGTCTCTCACCCACGGGGTAGAAAAACCGCCACTCTTGCTCTCTAGTATGATGGCTGGTCACCTTCCCGCCCTTCTCGTGGCAGCGTTGGACCCGGGGGATCTCGAAGGTGGAACAGTCTGGAGTCGACCGCAAGGTTAGTCAAGCCCCGGTTCGGAGCCGGGAACAGGTGGGCTTTGCTCTCCGGGTGACATGCTACTCTCGTGTGCCCTGCAAGAAAAAAGCGCCTCCTCCCTCTATGGGCGTGGCGCTTCACGGGGGTGTTCTCATCGACTTGCGGCGGTGCCATTCTCGAGTAGTTGCGGGAGGCGGGACTCCCCAGGCCCGTCTCCCCCCGTTAGCCCAGCGGGGGTCGCACCATGCCTCCTTTTATCGAGTAGCGGACAGGAGGCCCGAAGCAGACGCCTTGAGATTCCGCCTCCGAGGCATAGGTAGCACGCTGGGTGCGCAAGACGCCCTTATGGGTCAAGCGTCAGATGCTGAGCCGAGGTTCATAGTCTAGACCCATCGCGGACAGGTCGACGGTAGGGGCAGAGAGGGGACAGGTATAAACATGGCACCTGTGTGGGTGGACCTCCAGGGAGATCGAGGGGGATCTCAGCCTTCTCTACGCTCACGGTCACATGTCACAGCCAAGGGCAATTCGGGGGCTTCCCCTCAGATTACATGGGACAGGCGCGAAGGTCGTTGACATTTTTCCGCGGCGACGGCGCAAGGGGAGAGCAGGGAGTGGCAGTGGCCTCTCACTGAATCGGGTGGCGTGGCGCACTACGGTCGGAGCCTCTCTTGTTAGCCTTATGAGAACAGTTACAACAGGCCCCTAACACTTTGACATCGCCAGGAGGCTGCTGAGCTGGCTTCCACCCTCGCCTCAAACGTCCAGAGGAAGACTGGACTCGCTTTTGCCGAATGGAGGGTTCCTCGCGGGGACCTTTTGGTCTTGCGGCGGAACATGCCACGGAAGACTGGAACCCCTTATCTGGGCCTCTTCTCGAACTCAGGAGAGGCGAGAGAGTTCCGGCTAGCGGAGGGCAACGCTCGGAAGGAGCAGGGGATTAGTAGGGATATGCAGGATGGCATTTACTGGTAGGGGGATTGAGACCCCCCTTACGGGGAGGAGGAAGGGGCCGATCGGCGCGCGGGGGAGGGGGCACCTGGAGCTGAGCGGGCCTTCTGGAGTTACTCAGGGTGACTGTTGACGCTTGGCCTTTGGGGCACAATCAGGGTAGCCCAGGGGCCGACCTTGGGGGCTCGCACTAGACGGAGAGTCCAGCGCTCCGTCTTCGCAAGCGCGATGAGAGCTAAGCCAGGACGGCTCTCAGGAGTCGCTGCTGATCCCAGAGGGCACTACAGCCGCTGTCCTCGCTAAAGGAGGGGGGGCAGGGGGACGCTTCCTCGCGCGTCAAGTGCTGTGGCAGGGAAGTCCACGATTTCTTGGCATTGGTTTGGCCCGGGGATCGCGAAGGGGACGACTGGAGTCGCCTTTCTGGCAAGGAGTCAAAGGGGCCCGTGTTCGGGACACTGGAGTCGCCGTAAAGAGTCGGAAACTAGGTTGGCCGGTGCGTGGCATGCTCTCCATGCCCTGCAAGGAAAAGGGAAAATGCGCTTCTCCTCCCTCTATGGGAGCGTAGGCCTCTACGGGGGTGTATCTTCGACTTGCGGCGGTGCATTCTCAGAGTTGCGGCGGGTTCCCCGGGCCGTCTCCCCACGTTAGCCCAGCGGGGTCGCCATGCCCTCCTTTTCGAGCGGGACAGGGGCCCGAGACAGCCTCGGGATTCGCTCAGGAGGCGCTGCAGCGCCCCCTGGGTCCACGCGTCAGGCGCATGGAGCTAGGGACCCTCGGGGGTCCCCGGGGGGGGGAGGGGGAAGGTATAACTTGCATCCTGTGGGGTGGCCTCCAGGGGAGTCGAGGGGACTCAGCCTTTTCTCTCCGGTCACAGCCAAGGGCAATCGGGCTTCCCCTCGAATGCAGGGGCGAAGGTCGTGCTTTTCCGCGCGGCGCAGGGGGATAAGCGGGGGGTGGCCATCTCTGGGAATCGGGGGCGTGGCGGACTTCGGGGAGCGCTCTCAAATGTTGCCTCTGAGAAGTCCAGGCCTCCTTTGGACATCGCCAGGGGACCTGCTGGGCTTCCCCTGCCTCACGTCCACGGGAACTGGACTCGCTTGCCGATGGGGGTTCCTCGGGGGACCTTTGGTCTTGCGGACGGAACTGGCCCCTTGGGGCCTTCTTCTCGAATCCTCAGGAGAGGCGAGAGTCCGCCTCTGGAGGTGCGAGCAGTGAATGTAGGGATTGCGATGGCACATCAGGAAGGGGATTGGACCCCCCTTTCGAGAGGAGGGAGCCGACGGAGCGACGGGCGGGCCCCTCGCGAGCGGCATCTGGAGACTCAGGGTTCCGCTCGCGCAACTGTGGACACGGGTATCCCAGGGAAAACTCTGGGGGCGCCTAGAGGGAGTCCAGCCTCCGTTGCAGCGCCAGAGAGAATGGCAGGGACGGCTCTCGGAGTCGCTGCAGAGATCCGCACAAAAGGGGGAGGGGGGGGGGGGTGGGGTTCGGGGGCGCCCTCGCGGTGTGGCGGGAAGCCCCGCTTTCTTGGCAGGTTGGCCCGGGGATCTCGGGGGACACCTGGAGTCGCCCGCAAGGAGTCAAGCCCCGTTCGGAGCCGGAACAGGTGCCGGGGCATGCTCTCCATGCCCTGCAAGGGAAAAGCGCCTCCTCCCTCTATGGGCGTGGCCTCACGGGGGTGTTCTCGACTTGCGGCGGTGCATTCTCGAGTTGCGGCGGGTACCCCGGCCCGTCTCCCCCGTTAGCCCAGCGGGGTCGCCATGCCTCCTTTCGAGCGGACAGGGGCCCGAGCAGCCTCGGGATTCGCCAGGAGGCGCTGCAGCGCCCTGGGTCCGCGTCAGGCATGGAGCTAGGACCCTCGGGGGTCCCCGGAGGGGGGGAGGGGACAGGTATAACTGGCACCTGTGGGGTGGCCTCCAGGGAGTCGAGGGGACTCAGCCTTTCTCTCCGGTCACAGCCAAGGGCAATCGGGCTTCCCCTCGAATGCAGGGGCGAAGGTCGTGCTTTTCCGCGCGGCGCAGGGGGAAGCGGGGGTGGCCTCTCTGAATCGGGGGCGTGGCGCCTCGGGGAGCCTCTCTTGTTGCCTCTGAGAAGTCCAGGCCTCCTTTGACATCGCCAGGGGCTGCTGGGCTTCCCCTCGCCTCACGTCCAGGGAACTGGACTCGCTTGCCGATGGGGGTTCCTCGGGGACCTTTGGTCTTGCGGCCGGAACTGGCCCCTTGGGGCCTCTTCTCGAACCTCAGGAGAGGCGAGAGTCCCGCTCTGGAGGTGCGAGGGAATGTAGGGATTGCGATGGCATTCAGGAAGGGGATTGGACCCCCCTTTCGAGAGGAGGGGCCGACGGCGACGGGGGGCCCCTCGCGAGCGGCCTCTGGAGACTCAGGGTTCCGCTCGCCTGTGGACACGGGTATCCCAGGGAACCTCTGGGGGCGCCTAGAGGGAGTCCAGCCTCCGTTGCAGCGCCAGAGAGAAGGCAGGACGGCTCTCGCGTCGCTGCAGATCCCAAGGGCCCCGTCTCGCAAGGAGGGGGGCCCGGGGGACGCCCTCGCGCGTGTGGCGGGAAGCCCCCGCTTTCTTGGCAGGTTGGCCCGGGGATCTCGGGGGACACCTGGAGTCGCCCGCAAGGAGTCAAGCCCCGTTCGGAGCCGGAACAGGTGCCGGGGCATGCTCTCCATGCCCTGCAAGGGAAAAAGCGCCTCCTCCCTCTATGGGCGTGGCCTCACGGGGGTGTTCTCGACTTGCGGCGGTGCATTCTCGAGTTGCGGCGGGTACCCCGGCCCGTCTCCCCCGTTAGCCCAGCGGGGTCGCCATGCCTCCTTTCGAGCGGACAGGGGCCCGAGCAGCCTCGGGATTCGCCAGGAGGCGCTGCAGCGCCCTGGGTCCGCGTCAGGCATGGAGCTAGGACCCTCGGGGGTCCCCGGAGGGGGGGAGGGGACAGGTATAACTGGCACCTGTGGGGTGGCCTCCAGGGAGTCGAGGGGACTCAGCCTTTCTCTCCGGTCACAGCCAAGGGCAATCGGGCTTCCCCTCGAATGCAGGGGCGAAGGTCGTGCTTTTCCGCGCGGCGCAGGGGGGAAGCGGGGGTGGCCTCTCTGAATCGGGGGCGTGGCGCCTCGGGGAGCCTCTCTTGTTGCCTCTGAGAAGTCCAGGCCTCCTTTGACATCGCCAGGGGCTGCTGGGCTTCCCCTCGCCTCACGTCCAGGGAACTGGACTCGCTTGCCGATGGGGGTTCCTCGGGGACCTTTGGTCTTGCGGCCGGAACTGGCCCCTTGGGGCCTCTTCTCGAACCTCAGGAGAGGCGAGAGTCCCGCTCTGGAGGTGCGAGGGAATGTAGGGATTGCGATGGCATTCAGGAAGGGGATTGGACCCCCCTTTCGAGAGGAGGGGCCGACGGCGACGGGGGGCCCCCGCGAGCGAGCGGCCTCTGGAGACTCAGGGTTCCGCTCGCCTGTGGACACGGGTATCCCAGGGAACCTCTGGGGGCGCCTAGAGGGAGTCCAGCCTCCGTTGCAGCGCCAGAGAGAAGGCAGGACGGCTCTCGCGTCGCTGCAGATCCCCAAGGGCCCCGTCTCGCAAGGAGGGGGGGCCCGGGGGACGCCCTCGCGGTGTGGCGGGAAGCCCCGCTTTCTTGGCAGGTTGGCCCGGGGATCTCGGGGGACACCTGGAGTCGCCCGCAAGGAGTCAAGCCCCGTTCGGAGCCGGAACAGGTGCCGGGGCATGCTCTCCATGCCCTGCAAGGGAAAAGCGCCTCCTCCCTCTATGGGCGTGGCCTCACGGGGGTGTTCTCGACTTGCGGCGGTGCATTCTCGAGTTGCGGCGGGTACCCGGCCCGTCTCCCCCCCCCGTTAGCCCAGCGGGGTCGCCATGCCTCCTTTCGAGCGGACAGGGGCCCGAGCAGCCTCGGGATTCGCCAGGAGGCGCTGCAGCGCCCTGGGTCCGCGTCAGGCATGGAGCTAGGACCCTCGGGGGTCCCCGGAGGGGGGGAGGGGACAGGTATAACTGGCACCTGTGGGGTGGCCTCCAGGGAGTCGAGGGGACTCAGCCTTTCTCTCCGGTCACAGCCAAGGGCAATCGGGCTTCCCCTCGAATGCAGGGGCGAAGGTCGTGCTTTTCCGCGCGCGGCGCAGGGGGAAGCGGGGGTGGCCTCTCTGAATCGGGGGCGTGGCGCCTCGGGGAGCCTCTCTTGTTGCCTCTGAGAAGTCCAGGCCTCCTTTGACATCGCCAGGGGCTGCTGGGCTTCCCCTCGCCTCACGTCCAGGGAACTGGACTCGCTTGCCGATGGGGGTTCCTCGGGGACCTTTGGTCTTGCGGCCGGAACTGGCCCCTTGGGGCCTCTTCTCGAACCTCAGGAGAGGCGAGAGTCCCGCTCTGGAGGTGCGAGGGAATGTAGGGATTGCGATGGCATTCAGGAAGGGGATTGGACCCCCCTTTCGAGAGGAGGGGCCGACGGCGACGGGGGGCCCCTCGCGAGCGGCCTCTGGAGACTCAGGGTTCCGCTCGCCTGTGGACACGGGTATCCCAGGGAACCTCTGGGGGCGCCTAGAGGGAGTCCAGCCTCCGTTGCAGCGCCAGAGAGAAGGCAGGACGGCTCTCGCGTCGCTGCAGATCCCAAGGGCCCCGTCTCGCAAGGAGGGGGGCCCGGGGGACGCCCTCGCGGTGTGGCGGGGAAGCCCCGCTTTCTTGGCAGGTTGGCCCGGGGATCTCGGGGGACACCTGGAGTCGCCCGCAAGGAGTCAAGCCCCGTTCGGAGCCGGAACAGGTGCCGGGGCATGCTCTCCATGCCCTGCAAGGGAAAAGCGCCTCCTCCCTCTATGGGCGTGGCCTCACGGGGGTGTTCTCGACTTGCGGCGGTGCATTCTCGAGTTGCGGCGGGTACCCCGGCCCGTCTCCCCCCCCGTTAGCCCAGCGGGGTCGCCATGCCTCCTTTCGAGCGGACAGGGGCCCGAGCAGCCTCGGGATTCGCCAGGAGGCGCTGCAGCGCCCTGGGTCCGCGTCAGGCATGGAGCTAGGACCCTCGGGGGTCCCCGGAGGGGGGGAGGGGACAGGTATAAACTGGCACCTGTGGGGTGGCCTCCAGGGAGTCGAGGGGACTCAGCCTTTCTCTCCCGTCACAGCCAAGGGCAATCGGGCTTCCCCTCGAATGCAGGGGCGAAGGTCGTGCTTTTTTCCGCGCGGCGCAGGGGGAAGCGGGGGTGGCCTCTCTGAATCGGGGGCGTGGCGCCTCGGGGAGCCTCTCTTGTTGCCTCTGAGAAGTCCAGGCCTCCTTTGACATCGCCAGGGGCTGCTGGGCTTCCCCTCGCCTCACGTCCAGGGAACTGGACTCGCTTGCCGATGGGGGTTCCTCGGGGACCTTTGGTCTTGCGGCCGGAACTGGCCCCTTGGGGCCTCTTCTCGAACCTCAGGAGGCGAGAGAGAGTCCCGCTCTGGAGGTGCGAGGGAATGTAGGGATTGCGATGGCATTCAGGAAGGGGATTGGACCCCCCTTTCGAGAGGAGGGGCCGACGGCGACGGGGGGCCCCTCGCGAGCGGCCTCTGGAGACTCAGGGTTCCGCTCGCCTGTGGACACGGGTATCCCAGGGAACCTCTGGGGGCGCCTAGAGGGAGTCCAGCCTCCGTTGCAGCGCCAGAGAGAAGGCAGGACGGCTCTCGCGTCGCTGCAGATCCCAAGGGCCCCGTCTCGCAAGGAGGGGGGCCCGGGGGACGCCCTCGCGGTGTGGCGGGAAGCCCCGCTTTCTTGGCAGGTTGGCCCGGGGATCCGGGGGACACCTGGAGTCGCCCGCAAGGAGTCAAGCCCCGTTCGGAGCCGGAACAGGTGCCGGGGCATGCTCTCCATGCCCTGCAAGGGAAAAGCGCCTCCTCCCTCTATGGGCGTGGCCTCACGGGGGTGTTCTCGACTTGCGGCGGTGCATTCTCGAGTTGCGGCGGGTACCCCGGCCCGTCTCCCCCGTTAGCCCAGCGGGGTCGCCATGCCTCCTTTCGAGCGGACAGGGGCCCGAGCAGCCTCGGGATTCGCCAGGAGGCGCTGCAGCAGCGCCCTGGGTCCGCGTCAGGCATGGAGCTAGGACCCTCGGGGGTCCCCGGAGGGGGGGAGGGGACAGGTATAACTGGCACCTGTGGGGTGGCCTCCAGGGAGTCGAGGGGACTCAGCCTTTTTCTCTCCCGTCACAGCCAAGGGCAATCGGGCTTCCCCTCGAATGCAGGGGCGAAGGTCGTGCTTTTCCGCGCGGCGCAGGGGGAAGCGGGGGTGGCCTCTCTGATCGGGGGCGTGGCGCCTCGGGGAGCCTCTCTTGTTGCCTCTGAGAAGTCCAGGCCTCCTTTGACATCGCCAGGGGCTGCTGGGCTTCCCCTCGCCTCACGTCCAGGGAACTGGACTCGCTTGCCGATGGGGGTTCCTCGGGGACCTTTGGTCTTGCGGCCGGAACTGGCCCCTTGGGGCCTCTTCTCGAACCTCAGGAGAGGCGAGAGTCCCGCTCTGGAGGTGCGAGGGAATGTAGGGATTGCGATGGCATTCAGGAAGGGGATTGGACCCCCCTTTCGAGAGGAGGGGCCGACGGCGACGGGGGGCCCCTCGCGAGCGGCCTCTGGAGACTCAGGGTTCCGCTCGCCTGTGGACACGGGTATCCCAGGGAACCTCTGGGGGCGCCTAGAGGGAGTCCAGCCTCCGTTGCAGCGCCAGAGAGAAGGCAGGACGGCTCTCGCGTCGCTGCAGATCCCAAGGGCCCCGTCTCGCAAGGAGGGGGGCCCGGGGGACGCCCTCGCGGTGTGGCGGGAAGCCCCGCTTTCTTTGGCAGGTTGGCCCGGGGATCTCGGGGGACACCTGGAGTCGCCCGCAAGGAGTCAAGCCCCGTTCGGAGCCGGAACAGGTGCCGGGGCATGCTCTCCATGCCCCTGCAAGGGAAAAGCGCCTCCTCCCTCTATGGGCGTGGCCTCACGGGGGTGTTCTCGACTTGCGGCGGTGCATTCTCGAGTTGCGGCGGGTACCCCCGGCCCGTCTCCCCCGTTAGCCCAGCGGGGTCGCCATGCCTCCTTTCGAGCGGACAGGGGCCCGAGCAGCCTCGGGATTCGCCAGGAGGCGCTGCAGCGCCCTGGGTCCGCGTCAGGCATGGAGCTAGGACCCTCGGGGTCCCCCGGAGGGGGGGAGGGGACAGGTATAACTGGGCACCTGTGGGGTGGCCTCCAGGGAGTCGAGGGGACTCAGCCTTTCTCTCCGGTCACAGCCAAGGGCAATCGGGCTTCCCCTCGAATGCAGGGGCGAAGGTCGTGCTTTTCCGCGCGGCGCAGGGGGAAGCGGGGTGGCCTCTCTGAATCGGGGGCGTGGCGCCTCGGGGAGCCTCTCTTGTTGCCTCTGAGAAGTCCAGGCCTCCTTTGACATCGCCAGGGGCTGCTGGGCTTCCCCTCGCCTCACGTCCAGGGAACTGGACTCGCTTGCCGATGGGGGTTCCTCGGGGACCTTTGGTCTTGCGGCCGGAACTGGCCCCTTGGGGCCTCTTCTCGAACCTCAGGAGAGGCGAGAGTCCCGCTCTGGAGGTGCGAGGGAATGTAGGGATTGCGATGGCATTCAGGAAGGGGATTGGACCCCCCTTTCGAGAGGAGGGGCCGACGGCGACGGGGGGCCCCTCGCGAGCGGCCCTCTGGAGACTCAGGGTTCCGCTCGCCTGTGGACACGGGTATCCCAGGGAACCTCTGGGGGCGCCTAGAGGGAGTCCAGCCTCCGTTGCAGCGCCAGAGAGAAGGCAGGACGGCTCTCGCGTCGCTGCAGATCCCAAGGGCCCCGTCTCGCAAGGAGGGGGGCCCGGGGGACGCCCTCGCGGTGTGGCGGGAAGCCCCGCTTTCTTGGCAGGTTGGCCCGGGGGATCTCGGGGGACACCTGGAGTCGCCCGCAAGGAGTCAAGCCCCGTTCGGAGCCGGAACAGGTGCCGGGGCATGCTCTCCATGCCCTGCAAGGGAAAAGCGCCTCCTCCCTCTATGGGCGTGGCCTCACGGGGGTGTTCTCGACTTGCGGCGGTGCATTCTCGAGTTGCGGCGGGTACCCCGGCCCGTCTCCCCCGTTAGCCCAGCGGGGTCGCCATGCCTCCTTTCGAGCGGACAGGGGCCCGAGCAGCCTCGGGATTCGCCAGGAGGCGCTGCAGCGCCCTGGGTCCGCGTAAGGCATGGAGCTAGGACCCTCGGGGGTCCCCGGAGGGGGGGAGGGGACAGGTATAACTGGCACCTGTGGGGTGGCCTCCAGGGAGTCGAGGGGACTCAGCCTTTCTCTCCGGTCACACAGCCAAGGGCAATCGGGCTTCCCCTCGAATGCAGGGGCGAAGGTCGTGCTTGCGGCGCAGGGGGAAGCGGGGGTGGCCTCTCTGAATCGGGGGCGTGGCGCCTCGGGGAGCCTCTCTTGTTGCCTCTGAGAAGTCCAGGCCTCCTTTGACATCGCCAGGGGCTGCTGGGCTTCCCCTCGCCTCACGTCCAGGGAACTGGACTCGCTTGCCGATGGGGGTTCCTCGGGGACCTTTGGTCTTGCGGCCGGAACTGGCCCCTTGGGGCCTCTTCTCGAACCTCAGGAGAGGCGAGAGTCCCGCTCTGGAGGTGCGAGGGAATGTAGGGATTGCGATGGCATTCAGGAATGGGATTGGACCCCGCTTTTCAGAGGAGGGGCCGACGGCGACGGGGGGCCCCTCGCGAGCGGCCTCTGGAGACTCAGGGTTCCGCTCGCCTGTGGACACGGGTATCCCAGGGAACCTCTGGGGGCGCCTAGAGGGAGTCCAGCCTCCGTTGCAGCGCCAGAGAGAAGGCAGGACGGCTCTCGCGTCGCTGCAGATCCCAAGGGCCCCGTCTCGCAAGGAGGGGGGCCCGGGGGACGCCCTCGCGGTGTGGCGGGAAGCCCCGCTTTCTTGGCAGGTTGGCCCGGGGAATCTCGGGGGACACCTGGAGTCGCCCGCAAGGAGTCAAGCCCCGTTCGGAGCCGGAACAGGTGCCGGGGCATGCTCTCCATGCCCTGCAAGGGAAAAGCGCCTCCTCCCTCTATGGGCGTGGCCTCACGGGGGTGTTCTCGACTTGCGGCGGTGCATTCTCGAGTTGCGGCGGGTACCCCGGCCCGTCTCCCCCGTTAGCCCAGCGGGGTCGCCATGCCTCCTTTTCGAGCGGACAGGGGCCCGAGCAGCCTCGGGATTCGCCAGGAGGCGCTGCAGCGCCCTGGGTCCGCGTCAGGCATGGAGCTAGGACCCTCGGGGGTCCCCGGAGGGGGGGAGGGGACAGGTATAACTGGCACCTGTGGGGTGGCCTCCAGGGAGTCGAGGGGACTCAGCCTTTCTCTCCGGTCACAGCCAAGGGCAATCGGGCTTCCCCTCGAATGCAGGGGCGAAGGTCGTGCTTTTCCGCGCGGCGCAGGGGGAAGCGGGGGTGGCCTCTCTGAATCGGGGGCGTGGCGCCTCGGGGAGCCTCTCTTGTTGCCTCTGAGAAGTCCAGGCCTCCTTTGACATCGCCAGGGGCTGCTGGGCTTCCCCTCGCCTCACGTCCAGGGAACTGGACTCGCTTGCCGATGGGGGTTCCTCGGGGACCTTTGGTCTTGCGGCCGGAACTGGCCCCTTGGGGCCTCTTCTCGAACCTCAGGAGAGGCGAGAGTCCCGCTCTGGAGGTGCGAGGGAATGTAGGGATTGCGATGGCATTCAGGAAGGGGATTGGACCCCCCTTTCGAGAGGAGGGGCCGACGGCGACGGGGGCCCCTCGCGAGCGGCCTCTGGAGACTCAGGGTTCCGCTCGCCTGTGGACACGGGTATCCCAGGGAACCTCTGGGGGCGCGCCTAGAGGGAGTCCAGCCTCCGTTGCAGCGCCAGAGAGAAGGCAGGACGGCTCTCGCGTCGCTGCAGATCCCAAGGGCCCCGTCTCGCAAGGAGGGGGGCCCGGGGGACGCCCTCGCGGTGTGGCGGGAAGCCCCGCTTTCTTGGCAGGTTGGCCCGGGGATCTCGGGGGACACCTGGAGTCGCCCGCAAGGAGTCAAGCCCCGTTCGGAGCCGGAACAGGTGCCGGGGCATGCTCTCCATGCCCTGCAAGGGAAAAGCGCCTCCTCCCTCTATGGGCGTGGCCTCACGGGGGTGTTCTCTCGACTTGCGGCGGTGCATTCTCGAGTTGCGGCGGGTACCCCGGCCCGTCTCCCCCGTTAGCCCAGCGGGGTCGCCATGCCTCCTTTCGAGCGGACAGGGGCCCGAGCAGCCTCGGGATTCGCCAGGAGGCGCTGCAGCGCCCTGGGTCCGCGTCAGGCATGGAGCTAGGACCCTCGGGGGTCCCCGGAGGGGGGGGGGGGACAGGTATAACTGGCACCTGTGGGGTGGCCTCCAGGGAGTCGAGGGGACTCAGCCTTTCTCTCCGGTCACAGCCAAGGGCAATCGGGCTTCCCCTCGAATGCAGGGGCGAAGGTCGTGCTTTTCCGCGCGGCGCAGGGGGAAGCGGGGGTGGCCTCTCTGAATCGGGGGCGTGGCGCCTCGGGGAGCCTCTCTTGTTGCCTCTGAGAAGTCCAGGCCTCCTTTGACATCGCCAGGGCTGCTGCTGGGCTTCCCCTCGCCTCACGTCCAGGGAACTGGACTCGCTTGCCGATGGGGGTTCCTCGGGGACCTTTGGTCTTGCGGCCGGAACTGGCCCCTTGGGGCCTCTTCTCGAACCTCAGGAGAGGCGAGAGTCCCGCTCTGGAGGTGCGAGGGAATGTAGGGGATTGCGATGGCATTCAGGAAGGGGATTGGACCCCCCTTTCGAGAGGAGGGGCCGACGGCGACGGGGGGCCCCTCGCGAGCGGCCTCTGGAGACTCAGGGTTCCGCTCGCCTGTGGACACGGGTATCCCAGGGAACCTCTGGGGCGCCTAGAGGGAGTCCAGCCTCCGTTGCAGCGCCAGAGAGAAGGCAGGACGGCTCTCGAGTCGCTGCAGATCCCAAGGGCCCCGTCTCGCAAGGAGGGGGGCCCGGGGGACGCCCTCGCGGTGTGGCGGGAAGCCCCCGCTTTCTTGGCAGGTTGGCCCGGGGATCTCGGGGGACACCTGGAGTCGCCCGCAAGGAGTCAAGCCCCGTTCGGAGCCGGAACAGGTGCCGGGGCATGCTCTCCATGCCCTGCAAGGGAAAAGCGCCTCCTCCCTCTATGGGCGTGGCCTCACGGGGGTGTTCTCGACTTGCGGCGGTGCATTCTCGAGTTGCGGCGGGTACCCCGGCCCGTCTCCCCCGTTAGCCCAGCGGGGTCGCCATGCCTCCTTTCGAGCGGACAGGGGCCCGAGCAGCCTCGGGATTCGCCAGGAGGCGCTGCAGCGCCCTGGGTCCGCGTCAGGCATGGAGCTAGGACCCTCGGGGGGGTCCCCGGAGGGGGGGAGGGGACAGGTATAACTGGCACCTGTGGGGTGGCCTCCAGGGAGTCGAGGGGACTCAGCCTTTCTCTCCGGTCACAGCCAAGGGCAATCGGGCTTCCCCTCGAATGCAGCAGGGGCGAAGGTCGTGCTTTTTTTCGCGCGGCGCAGGGGGAAGCGGGGGTGGCCTCTCTGAATCGGGGGCGTGGCGCTCTGAGAAGTCCAGGCCTCCTTTGACATCGCCAGGGGCTGCTGGGCTTCCCCTCGCCTCACGTCCAGGGAACTGGACTCGCTTGCCGATGGGGGGTTCCTCGGGGACCTTTGGTCTTGCGGCCGGAACTGGCCCCTTGGGGCCTCTTCTCGAACCTCAGGAGAGGCGAGAGTCCCCCGCTCTGGAGGTGCGAGGGAATGTAGGGATTGCGATGGCATTCAGGAAGGGGATTGGACCCCCCTTTCGAGAGGAGGGGCCGACGGCGACGGGGGGCCCCTCGCGAGCGGCCTCTGGAGACTCAGGGTTCCGCTCGCCTGTGGGGACACGGTGGTATCCCAGAGTTTCCATGGGGGGGGGGATACCAGAGTTTGTCCAGCCTCTATTGCAGCGCCAGAGAGAAGCAAGCCGAGCGGTCTTCTCGCGTCGCTGCAGATCGCAGGCCCGCCACTCACTAAGAGTGGGGCGGGCCAGGGGGGACGTCCCTCGCGGCGCTGTTGTCCGTGCGGGGAAAAGTGAAGAGAAGCCCACGCTGTTGTGCTGCTTTGAGCAGGTTTGGCCCGGAATCTGGGGGACAAATGGCAGTCGACCGCAAGGAGGATGCTCATGGGTAAAGCCCGTTCGGCGAGGGTGAGCCGAAAACAGGCTGACGGGGCGCATGACTATCCATTTGCCTGCGAAACGGGAAAGGCAAAAATAGAAGGAAAAAAATAAAAAAAAAATAAAATGCAAAAAAGCCGAACGAAAAAAAACAACTCAAAAAGAAAAACAACAAAAAAAAAAGAAAAAATATCAAGCACCCCCGAGGGTCCTAGCTCCATGCCTGACGCGGACCCAGGGCGCTGCAGCGCCTCCTGGCGAATCCCGAGGCTGCTCGGGCCCCTGTCCGCTCGAAAGGAGGCATGGCGACCCCGCTGGGCTAACGGGGGAGACGGGCCGGGGTACCCGCCGCAACTCGAGAATGCACCGCCGCAAGTCGAGAACACCCCCGTGAGGCCACGCCCATAGAGGGAGGAGGCGCTTTTCCCTTGCAGGGCATGGAGAGCATGCCCCGGCACCTGTTCCGGCTCCGAACGGGGCTTGACTCCTTGCGGGCGACTCCAGGTGTCCCCCGAGATCCCCGGGCCAACCTGCCAAGAAAGCGGGGGCTTCCCGCCACACCGCGAGGGCGTCCCCCGGGCCCCCCTCCTTGCGAGACGGGGCCCTTGGGATCTGCAGCGACGCGAGAGCCGTCCTGCCTTCTCTCTGGCGCTGCAACGGAGGCTGGACTCCCTCTAGGCGCCCCCAGAGGTTCCCTGGGATACCCGTGTCCACAGGCGAGCGGAACCCTGAGTCTCCAGAGGCCGCTCGCGAGGGGCCCCCCGTCGCCGTCGGCCCCTCCTCTCGAAAAGGGGGTCCAATCCCCTTCCTGAATGCCATCGCAATCCCTACATTCCCTCGCACCTCCAGAGCGGGACTCTCGCCTCTCCTGAGGTTCGAGAAGAGGCCCCAAGGGGCCAGTTCCGGCCGCAAGACCAAAGGTCCCCGAGGAACCCCCATCGGCAAGCGAGTCCAGTTCCCTGGACGTGAGGCGAGGGGAAGCCCAGCAGCCCCTGGCGATGTCAAAGGAGGCCTGGACTTCTCAGAGGCAACAAGAGAGGCTCCCCGAGGCGCCACGCCCCCGATTCAGAGAGGCCACCCCCGCTTCCCCCTGCGCCGCGCGGAAAAGCACGACCTTCGCCCCTGCATTCGAGGGGAAGCCCGATTGCCCTTGGCTGTGACCGGAGAGAAAGGCTGAGTCCCCTCGACTCCCTGGAGGCCACCCCACAGGTGCCAGTTATACCTGTCCCCTCCCCCCCTCCGGGGACCCCCGAGGGTCCTAGCTCCATGCCTGACGCGGACCCAGGGCGCTGCAGCGCCTCCTGGCGAATCCCGAGGCTGCTCGGGCCCCTGTCCGCTCGAAAGGAGGCATGGCGACCCCGCTGGGCTAACGGGGGAGACGGGCCGGGGTACCCGCCGCAACTCGAGAATGCACCGCCGCAAGTCGAGAACACCCCCGTGAGGCCACGCCCATAGAGGGAGGAGGCGCTTTTCCCTTGCAGGGCATGGAGAGCATGCCCCGGCACCTGTTCCGGCTCCGAACGGGGCTTGACTCCTTGCGGGCGACTCCAGGTGTCCCCCGAGATCCCCGGGCCAACCTGCCAAGAAAGCGGGCTTTCCCGCCACACCGCGCGAGGGCGTCCCCCGGGCCCCCCTCCTTGCGAGACGGGGCCCTTGGGATCTGCAGCGACGCGAGAGCCGTCCTGCCTTCTCTCTGGCGCTGCAACGGAGGCTGGACTCCCTCTAGGCGCCCCCAGAGGTTCCCTGGGATACCCGTGTCCACAGGCGAGCGGAACCCTGAGTCTCCAGAGGCCGCTCGCGAGGGGCCCCCCGTCGCCGTCGGCCCCTCCTCTCGAAAGGGGGGTCCAATCCCCTTCCTGAATGCCATCGCAATCCCTACATTCCCTCGCACCTCCAGAGCGGGACTCTCGCCTCTCCTGAGGTTCGAGAAGAGGCCCCAAGGGGCCAGTTCCGGCCGCAAGACCAAAGGTCCCCGAGGAACCCCCATCGGCAAGCGAGTCCAGTTCCCTGGACGTGAGGCGAGGGGAAGCCCAGCAGCCCCTGGCGATGTCAAAGGAGGCCTGGACTTCTCAGAGGCAACAAGAGAGGCTCCCCGAGGCGCCACGCCCCCGATTCAGAGAGGCCACCCCCGCTTCCCCCCCCTGCGCCGCGCGGAAAAGCACGACCTTCGCCCCTGCATTCGAGGGGAAGCCCGATTGCCCTTGGCTGTGACGGAGAGAAAGGCTGAGTCCCCTCGACTCCCTGAGGCCACCCCACAGGTGCCAGTTATACCTGTCCCCTCCCCCCCTCCGGGGACCCCCGAGGGTCCTAGCTCCATGCCTGACGCGGACCCAGGGCGCTGCAGCGCCTCCTGGCGAATCCCGAGGCTGCTCGGGCCCCTGTCCGCTCGAAAGGAGGCATGGCGACCCCGCTGGGCTAACGGGGGAGACGGGCCGGGGTACCCGCCGCAACTCGAGAATGCACCGCCGCAAGTCGAGAACACCCCCGTGAGGCCACGCCCATAGAGGGAGGAGGCGCTTTTCCCTTGCAGGGCATGGAGAGCATGCCCCGGCACCTGTTCCGGCTCCGAACGGGGCTTGACTCCTTGCGGGCGACTCCAGGTGTCCCCCGAGATCCCCGGGCCAACCTGCCAAGAAAGCGGGGCTTCCCCGCACACACCGCGAGGGCGTCCCCCGGGCCCCCCTCCTTGCGAGACGGGGCCCTTGGGATCTGCAGCGACGCGAGAGCCGTCCTGCCTTCTCTCTGGCGCTGCAACGGAGGCTGGACTCCCTCTAGGCGCCCCCAGAGGTTCCCTGGATACCCGTGTCCACAGGCGAGCGGAACCCTGAGTCTCCAGAGGCCGCTCGCGAGGGGCCCCCCGTCGCCGTCGGCCCCTCCTCTCGAAAGGGGGGTCCAATCCCCTTCCTGAATGCCATCGCAATCCCTACATTCCCTCGCACCTCCAGAGCGGGACTCTCGCCTCTCCTGAGGTTCGAGAAGAGGCCCCAAGGGGCCAGTTCCGGCCGCAAGACCAAAGGTCCCCGAGGAACCCCATCGGCAAGCGAGTCCAGTTCCCTGGACGTGAGGCGAGGGGAAGCCCAGCAGCCCCTGGCGATGTCAAAGGAGGCCTGGACTTCTCAGAGGCAACAAGAGAGGCTCCCCGAGGCGCCACGCCCCGATTCAGAGAGGCCACCCCCGCTTCCCCCTGCGCCGCGCGGAAAAAAGCACGACCTTCGCCCCTGCATTCGAGGGGAAGCCCGATTGCCCTTGGCTGTGACCGGAGAGAAAGGCTGAGTCCCCTCGACTCCCTGGAGGCCACCCCACAGGTGCCAGTTATACCTGTCCCCTCCCCCCCTCCGGGGACCCCCGAGGGTCCTAGCTCCATGCCTGACGCGGACCCAGGGCGCTGCAGCGCCTCCTGGCGAATCCCGAGGCTGCTCGGGCCCCTGTCCGCTCGAAAGGAGGCATGGCGACCCCGCTGGGCTAACGGGGGAGACGGGCCGGGGTACCCGCCGCAACTCGAGAATGCACCGCCGCAAGTCGAGAACACCCCCGTGAGGCCACGCCCATAGAGGGAGGAGGCGCTTTTCCCTTGCAGGGCATGGAGAGCATGCCCCGGCACCTGTTCCGGCTCCGAACGGGGCTTGACTCCTTGCGGGCGACTCCAGGTGTCCCCCGAGATCCCCGGGCCAACCTGCCAAGAAAGCGGGGCTTCCCGCCACACCGCGAGGGCGTCCCCCGGGCCCCCCTCCTTGCGAGACGGGGCCCTTGGGATCTGCAGCGACGCGAGAGCCGTCCTGCCTTCTCTCTGGCGCTGCAACGGAGGCTGGACTCCCTCTAGGCGCCCCCAGAGGTTCCCTGGGATACCCGTGTCCACAGGCGAGCGGAACCCTGAGTCTCCAGAGGCCGCTCGCGAGGGGCCCCCCGTCGCCGTCGGCCCCTCCTCTCGAAAGGGGGGTCCAATCCCCTTCCTGAATGCCATCGCAATCCCTACATTCCCTCGCACCTCCAGAGCGGGACTCTCGCCTCTCCTGAGGTTCGAGAAGAGGCCCCAAGGGGCCAGTTCCGGCCGCAAGACCAAAGGTCCCCGAGGAACCCCCATCGGCAAGCGAGTCCAGTTCCCTGGACGTGAGGCGAGGGGAAGCCCAGCAGCCCCTGGCGATGTCAAAGGAGGCCTGGACTTCTCAGAGGCAACAAGAGAGGCTCCCCGAGGCGCCACGCCCCCGATTCAGAGAGGCCACCCCCGCTTCCCCCTGCGCCGCGCGGAAAAGCACGACCTTCGCCCCTGCATTCGAGGGGAAGCCCGATTGCCCTTGGCTGTGACCGGAGAGAAAGGCTGAGTCCCCTCGACTCCCTGGAGGCCACCCCACAGGTGCCAGTTATACCTGTCCCCTCCCCCCCTCCGGGGACCCCCGAGGGTCCTAGCTCCATGCCTGACGCGGACCCAGGGCGCTGCAGCGCCTCCTGGCGAATCCCGAGGCTGCTCGGGCCCCTGTCCGCTCGAAAGGAGGCATGGCGACCCCGCTGGGCTAACGGGGGAGACGGGCCGGGGTACCCGCCGCAACTCGAGAATGCACCGCACCGCCGCAAGTCGAGAACACCCCCGTGAGGCCACGCCCATAGAGGGAGGAGGCGCTTTTCCCTTGCAGGGCATGGAGAGCATGCCCCGGCACCTGTTCCGGCTCCGAACGGGGCTTGACTCCTTGCGGGCGACTCCAGGTGTCCCCAGAGATCCCCGGGCCAACCTGCCAAGAAAGCGGGGCTTCCCGCCACACCGCGAGGGCGTCCCCCGGGCCCCCCTCCTTGCGAGACGGGGCCCTTGGGATCTGCAGCGACGCGAGAGCCGTCCTGCCTTCTCTCTGGCGCTGCAACGGAGGCTGGACTCCCTCTAGGCGCCCCCAGAGGTTCCCTGGGATACCCGTGTCCACAGGCGAGCGGAACCCTGAGTCTCCAGAGGCCGCTCGCGAGGGGCCCCCCGTCGCCGTCGGCCCCTCCTCTCGAAAGGGGGGTCCAATCCCCTTCCTGAATGCCATCGCAATCCCTACATTCCCTCGCACCTCCAGAGCGGGACTCTCGCCTCTCCTGAGGTTCGAGAAGAGGCCCCAAGGGGCCAGTTCCGGCCGCAAGACCAAAGGTCCCCGAGGAACCCCCATCGGCAAGCGAGTCCAGTTCCCTGGACGTGAGGCGAGGGGAAGCCCAGCAGCCCCTGGCGATGTCAAAGGAGGCCTGGACTTCTCAGAGGCAACAAGAGAGGCTCCCCGAGGCGCCACGCCCCCGATTCAGAGAGGCCACCCCCGCTTCCCCCTGCGCCGCGCGGAAAAGCACGACCTTCGCCCCTGCATTCGAGGGGAAGCCCGATTGCCCTTGGCTGTGACCGGAGAGAAAGGCTGAGTCCCCTCGACTCCCTGGAGGCCACCCCACAGGTGCCAGTTATACCTGTCCCCTCCCCCCCTCCGGGGACCCCCCGAGGGTCCTAGCTCCATGCCTGACGCGGACCCAGGGCGCTGCAGCGCCTCCTGGCGAATCCCGAGGCTGCTCGGGCCCCTGTCCTCTCGAAAGGAGGCATGGCGACCCCGCTGGGCTAACGGGGGAGACGGGCCGGGGTACCCGCCGCAACTCGAGAATGCACCGCCGCAAGTCGAGAACACACCCCCGTGAGGCCACGCCCATAGAGGGAGGAGGCGCTTTTCCCTTGCAGGGCATGGAGAGCATGCCCCGGCACCTGTTCCGGCTCCGAACGGGGCTTGACTCCTTGCGGGCGACTCCAGGTGTCCCCCGAGATCCCCGGGCCAACCTGCCAAGAAAGCGGGGCTTCCCGCCACACCGCGAGGGCGTCCCCCGGGCCCCCTCCTTGCGAGACGGGGCCCTTGGGATCTGCAGCGACGCGAGAGCCGTCCTGCCTTCTCTCTGGCGCTGCAACGGAGGCTGGACTCCCTCTAGGCGCCCCCAGAGGTTCCCTGGGATACCCGTGTCCACAGGCGAGCGGAACCCTGAGTCTCCAGAGGCCGCTCGCGAGGGGCCCCCCCCCGTCGCCGTCGGCCCCTCCTCTCGAAAGGGGGTCCAATCCCCTTCCTGAATGCCATCGCAATCCCTACATTCCCTCGCACCTCCAGAGCGGGACTCTCGCCTCTCCTGAGGTTCGAGAAGAGGCCCCAAGGGGCCAGTTTCCGGCCGCAAGACCAAAAAGGTCCCCGAGGAACCCCCATCGGCAAGCGAGTCCAGTTCCCTGGACGTGAGGCGAGGGGAAGCCCAGCAGCCCCTGGCGATGTCAAAGGAGGCCTGGACTTCTCAGAGGCAACAAGAGAGGCTCCCCGAGGCGCCACGCCCCCGATTCAGAGAGGCCACCCCCGCTTCCCCCTGCGCCGCGCGGAAAAGCACGACCTTCGCCCCTGCATTCGAGGGGAAGCCCGATTGCCCTTGGCTGTGACCGGAGAGAAAGGCTGAGTCCCCTCGACTCCCTGGAGGCCACCCCACAGGTGCCAGTTATACCTGTCCCCTCCCCCCCTCCGGGGACCCCCGAGGGTCCTAGCTCCATGCCTGACGCGGACCCAGGGCGCTGCAGCGCCTCCTGGCGAATCCCGAGGCTGCTCGGGCCCCTGTCCGCTCGAAAGGAGGCATGGCGACCCCGCTGGGCTAACGGGGGAGACGGGCCGGGGTACCCGCCGCAACTCGAGAAAATGCACCGCCGCAAGTCGAGAACACCCCCGTGAGGCCACGCCCATAGAGGGAGGAGGCGCTTTTTTCCCTTGCAGGGCATGGAGAGCATGCCCCGGCACCTGTTCGGCTCCCGAACGGGGCTTGACTCCTTGCGGGCGACTCCAGGTGTCCCCCGAGATCCCCGGGCCAACCTGCCAAGAAAGCGGGGCTTCCCGCCACACCGCGAGGGCGTCCCCCGGGCCCCCCTCCTTGCGAGACGGGGCCCTTGGGATCTGCAGCGACGCGAGAGCCGTCCTGCCTTCTCTCTGGCGCTGCAACGGAGGCTGGACTCCCTCTAGGCGCCCCCAGAGGTTCCCTGGGATACCCGTGTCCACAGGCGAGCGGAACCCTGAGTCTCCAGAGGCCGCTCGCGAGGGGCCCCCCGTCGCCGTCGGCCCCTCCTCTCGAAAGGGGGGTCCAATCCCCTTCCTGAATGCCATCGCAATCCCTACATTCCCTCGCACCTCCAGAGCGGGACTCTCGCCTCTCCTGAGGTTCGAGAAGAGGCCCAAGGGGCCAGTTCCGGCCGCAAGACCAAAGGTCCCCGAGGAACCCCCATCGGCAAGCGAGTCCAGTTCCCTGGACGTGAGGCGAGGGGAAGCCCAGCAGCCCCTGGCGATGTCAAAGGAGGCCTGGACTTCTCAGAGGCAACAAGAGAGGCTCCCCGAGGCGCCACGCCCCCGATTCAGAGAGGCCACCCCCGCTTCCCCCTGCGCCGCGCGGAAAAGCACGACCTTCGCCCCTGCATTCGAGGGGAAGCCCGATTGCCCTTGGCTGTGACCGGAGAGAAAGGCTGAGTCCCCTCGACTCCCTGGAGGCCACCCACAGGTGCCAGTTATACCTGTCCCCTCCCCCCCTCCGGGGACCCCCGAGGGTCCTAGCTCCATGCCTGACGCGGACCCAGGGCGCTGCAGCGCCTCCTGGCGAATCCCGAGGCTGCTCGGGCCCCTGTCCGCTCGAAAGGAGGCATTGCGACCCCGCTGGGCTAACGGGGGAGACGGGCCGGGGTACCCGCCGCAACTCGAGAATGCACCGCCGCAAGTCGAGAACACCCCCGTGAGGCCACGCCCATAGAGGGAGGAGGCGCTTTTCCCTTGCAGGGCATGGAGAGCATGCCCCGGCACCTGTTCCGGCTCCGAACGGGGCTTGACTCCTTGCGGGCGACTCCAGGTGTCCCCCGAGATCCCCGGGCCAACCTGCCAAGAAAGCGGGGCTTCCCGCCACACCGCGAGGGCGTCCCCCGGGCCCCCCTCCTTGCGAGACGGGGCCCTTGGGATCTGCAGCGACGCGAGAGCCGTCCTGCCTTCTCTCTGGCGCTGCAACGGAGGCTGGACTCCCTCTAGGCGCCCCCAGAGGTTCCCTGGGATACCCGTGTCCACAGGCGAGCGGAACCCTGAGTCTCCAGAGGCCGCTCGCGAGGGGCCCCCCGTCGCCGTCGGCCCCTCCTCTCGAAAGGGGGGGGTCCAATCCCCTTCCTGAATGCCATCGCAATCCCTACATTCCCTCGCACCTCCAGAGCGGGACTCTCGCCTCTCCTGAGGTTCGAGAAGAGGCCCCAAGGGGCCAGTTCCGGCCGCAAGACCAAAGGTCCCCGAGGAACCCCCATCGGCAAGCGAGTCCAGTTCCCTGGACGTGAGGCGAGGGGAAGCCCAGCAGCCCCTGGCGATGTCAAAGGAGGCCTGGACTTCTCAGAGGCAACAAGAGAGGCTCCCCGAGGCGCCACGCCCCCGATTCAGAGAGAGGCCACCCCCGCTTCCCCCTGCGCCGCGCGGAAAAGCACGACCTTCGCCCCTGCATTCGAGGGGAAGCCCGATTGCCCTTGGCTGTGACCGGAGAGAAAGGCTGAGTCCCCTCGACTCCCTGGAGGCCACCCCACAGGTGCCAGTTATACCTGTCCCCTCCCCCCCTCCGGGGACCCCCGAGGGTCCTAGCTCCATGCCTGACGCGGACCCAGGGCGCTGCAGCGCCTCCTGGCGAATCCCGAGGCTGCTCGGGCCCCTGTCCGCTCGAAAGGAGGCATGGCGACCCCGCTGGGCTAACGGGGGAGACGGGCCGGGGTACCCGCCGCAACTCGAGAATGCACCGCCGCAAGTCGAGAACACCCCCGTGAGGCCACGCCCATAGAGGGAGGAGGCGCTTTTCCCTTGCAGGGCATGGAGAGCATGCCCCGGCACCTGTTCCGGCTCCGAACGGGGCTTGACTCCTTGCGGGCGACTCCAGGTGTCCCCCGAGATCCCCGGGCCAACCTGCCAAGAAAGCGGGGCTTCCCGCCACACCGCGAGGGCGTCCCCCGGGCCCCCCTCCTTGCGAGACGGGGCCCCTTGGGATCTGCAGCGACGCGAGAGCCGTCCTGCCTTCTCTCTGGCGCTGCAACGGAGGCTGGACTCCCTCTAGGCGCCCCCAGAGGTTCCCTGGGATACCCGTGTCCACAGGCGAGCGGAACCCTGAGTCTCCAGAGGCCGTCGCGAGGGGCCCCCCGTCGCCGTCGGCGGCCCCTCCTCTCGAAAGGGGGGTCCAATCCCCTTCCTGAATGCCATCGCAATCCCTACATTCCCTCGCACCTCCAGAGCGGGACTCTCGCCTCTCCTGAGGTTCGAGAAGAGGCCCCAAGGGGCCAGTTCCGGCCGCAAGACCAAAGGTCCCCGAGGAACCCCCATCGGCAAGCGAGTCCAGTTCCCTGGACGTGAGGCGAGGGGAAGCCAGC
Organism: Okapia johnstoni; assembly: GCA_024291935.2. Lineage (NCBI taxonomy): Eukaryota > Metazoa > Chordata > Mammalia > Artiodactyla > Giraffidae > Okapia > Okapia johnstoni. The sequence goes on along the minus strand of JAGTYA010000126.1, from coordinate 20,284 downwards.
AGCCCCTGGCGATGTCAAAGGAGGCCTGGACTTCTCAGAGGCAACAAGAGAGGCTCCCCGAGGCGCCACGCCCCCGATTCAGAGAGGCCACCCCCGCTTCCCCCTGCGCCGCGCGGAAAAGCACGACCTTCGCCCCTGCATTCGAGGGGAAGCCCGATTGCCCTTGGCTGTGACCGGAGAGAAAGGCTGAGTCCCCTCGACTCCCTGGAGGCCACCCCACAGGTGCCAGTTATACCTGTCCCCTCCCCCCCCTCCGGGGACCCCCGAGGGTCCTAGCTCCATGCCTGACGCGGACCCAGGGCGCTGCAGCGCCTCCTGGCGAATCCCGAGGCTGCTCGGGCCCCTGTCCGCTCGAAAGGAGGCATGGCGACCCCGCTGGGCTAACGGGGGAGACGGGCCGGGGTACCCGCCGCAACTCGAGAATGCACCGCCGCAAGTCGAGAACACCCCCGTGAGGCCACGCCCATAGAGGGAGGAGGCGCTTTTCCCTTGCAGGCATGGAGAGCATGCCCCGGCACCTGTTCCAGCTCCGAACGGGGCTTGACTCCTTGCGGGCGACTCCAGGTGTCCCCCGAGATCCCCGGGCCAACCTGCCAAGAAAGCGGGGCTTCCCGCCACACCGCGAGGGCGTCCCCCGGGCCCCCCTCCTTGCGAGACGGGGCCCTTGGGATCTGCAGCGACTCGAGAGCCGTCCTGCCTTCTCTCTGGCGCTGCAACGGAGGCTGGACTCCCTCTAGGCGCCCCCAGAGGTTCCCTGGGATACCCGTGTCCACAGGCGAGCGGAACCCTGAGTCTCCAGAGGCCGCTCGCGAGGGGCCCCCCGTCGCCGTCGGCCCCTCCTCTCGAAAGGGGGGTCCAATCCCCTTCCTGAATGCCATCGCAATCCCTACATTCCCTCGCACCTCCAGAGCGGGACTCTCGCCTCTCCTGAGGTTCGAGAAGAGGCCCCAAGGGGCCAGTTCCGGCCGCAAGACCAAAGGTCCCCGAGGAACCCCCATCGGCAAGCGAGTCCAGTTCCCTGGACGTGAGGCGAGGGGAAGCCCAGCAGCCCCTGGCGATGTCAAAGGAGGCCTGGACTTCTCAGAGGCAACAAGAGAGGCTCCCCGAGGCGCCACGCCCCCGATTCAGAGAGGCCACCCCCGCTTCCCCCTGCGCGCCGCGCGGAAAAGCACGACCTTCGCCCCTGCATTCGAGGGGAAGCCCGATTGCCCTTGGCTGTGACCGGAGAGAAAGCTGAGTCCCCTCGACTCCCTGGAGGCCACCCCACAGGTGCCAGTTATACCTGTCCCCTCCCCCCCTCCGGGGACCCCCGAGGGTCCTAGCTCTATGCCTGACGCGGACCCAGGCGCTGCAGCGCGCCTCCTGGCGAATCCCGAGGCTGCTCGGGCCCCTGTCCGCTCGAAAGGAGGCATGGCGACCCCGCTGGGCTAACGGGGGAGACGGGCCGGGGTACCCGCCGCAACTCGAGAATGCACCGCCGCAAGTCGAGAACACCCCCGTGAGGCCACGCCCATAGAGGGAGGAGGCGCTTTTCCCTTGCAGGCATGGAGAGCATGCCCCGGCACCTGTTCCGGCTCCGAACGGGGCTTGACTCCTTGCGGGCGACTCCAGGTGTCCCCCGAGATCCCCGGGCCAACCTGCCAAGAAAGCGGGGCTTCCCGCCACACCGCGAGGGCGTCCCCCGGGCCCCCCTCCTTGCGAGACGGGGCCCTTGGGATCTGCAGCGACGCGAGAGCCGTCCTGCCTTCTCTCTGGCGCTGCAACGGAGGCTGGACTCCCTCTAGGCGCCCCCAGAGGTTCCCTGGGATACCCGTGTCCACAGGCGAGCGGAACCCTGAGTCTCCAGAGGCCGCTCGCGAGGGGCCCCCCGTCGCCGTCGGCCCCTCCTCTCGAAAGGGGGGTCCAATCCCCTTCCTGAATGCCATCGCAATCCCTACATTCCCTCGCACCTCCAGAGCGGGACTCTCGCCTCTCCTGAGGTTCGAGAAGAGGCCCCAAGGGGCCAGTTCCGGCCGCAAGACCAAAGGTCCCCGAGGAACCCCCATCGGCAAGCGAGTCCAGTTCCCTGGACGTGAGGCGAGGGGAAGCCCAGCAGCCCCTGGCGATGTCAAAGGAGGCCTGGACTTCTCAGAGGCAACAAGAGAGGCTCCCGAGGCGCCACGCCCCCGATTCAGAGAGGCCACCCCCGCTTCCCCCTGCGCCGCGCGGAAAAGCACGACCTTCGCCCCTGCATTCGAGGGGAAGCCCGATTGCCCTTGGCTGTGACCGGAGAGAAAGGCTGAGTCCCCTCGACTCCCTGGAGGCCACCCCACAGGTGCCAGTTATACCTGTCCCCTCCCCCCCTCCGGGGACCCCCCCCCCGAGGGTCCTAGCTCCATGCCTGACGCGGACCCAGGGCGCTGCAGCGCCTCCTGGCGAATCCCGAGGCTGCTCGGGCCCCCCTGTCCGCTCGAAAGGAGGCATGGCGACCCCGCTGGGCTAACGGGGGAGACGGGCCGGGGTACCCGCCGCAACTCGAGAATGCACCGCCGCAAGTCGAGAACACCCCCGTGAGGCCACGCCCATAGAGGGAGGAGGCGCTTTTCCCTTGCAGGGCATGGAGAGCATGCCCCGGCACCTGTTCCGGCTCCGAACGGGGCTTGACTCCTTGCGGGCGACTCCAGGTGTCCCCCGAGATCCCCGGGCCAACCTGCCAAGAAAGCGGGGCTTCCCGCCACACCGCGAGGGCGTCCCCCGGCCCCCCTCCTTGCGAGACGGGGCCCTTGGGATCTGCAGCAGCGACGCGAGAGCCGTCCTGCCTTCTCTCTGGCGCTGCAACGGAGGCTGGACTCCCTCTAGGCGCCCCCAGAGGTTCCCTGGGATACCCGTGTCCACAGGCGAGCGGAACCCTGAGTCTCCAGAGGCCGCTCGCGAGGGGCCCCCCGTCGCCGTCGGCCCCTCCTCTCGAAAGGGGGGTCCAATCCCCTTCCTGAATGCCATCGCAATCCCTACATTCCCTCGCACCTCCAGAGCGGGACTCTCGCCTCTCCTGAGGTTCGAGAAGAGGCCCCAAGGGGCCAGTTCCGGCCGCAAGACCAAAGGTCCCCGAGGAACCCCCATCGGCAAGCGAGTCCAGTTCCCTGGACGTGAGGCGAGGGGAAGCCCAGCAGCCCCTGGCGATGTCAAAGGAGGCCTGGACTTCTCAGAGGCAACAAGAGAGGCTCCCCGAGGCGCCACGCCCCCGATTCAGAGAGGCCACCCCCGCTTCCCCCTGCGCCGCGCGGAAAAAAAGCACGACCTTCGCCCCTGCATTCGAGGGGAAGCCCGATTGCCCTTGGCTGTGACCGGAGAGAAAGGCTGAGTCCCCTCGACTCCCTGGAGGCCACCCCACAGGTGCCAGTTATACCTGTCCCCTCCCCCCCTCCGGGGACCCCCGAGGGTCCTAGCTCCATGCCTGACGCGGACCCAGGGCGCTGCAGCGCCTCCTGGCGAATCCCGAGGCTGCTCGGGCCCCTGTCCGCTCGAAAGGAGGCATGGCGACCCCGCTGGGCTAACGGGGGAGACGGGCCGGGGTACCCGCCGCAACTCGAGAATGCACCGCCGCAAGTCGAGAACACCCCCGTGAGGCCACGCCCATAGAGGGAGGAGGCGCTTTTTTCCCTTGCAGGGCATGGAGAGCATGCCCCGGCACCTGTTCCGGCTCCGAACGGGGCTTGACTCCTTGCGGGCGACTCCAGGTGTCCCCCGAGATCCCCGGGCCAACCTGCCAAGAAAGCGGGGCTTCCCGCCACACCGCGAGGGCGTCCCCCGGGCCCCCCCCCTCCTTGCGAGACGGGGCCCTTGGGATCTGCAGCGACGCGAGAGCCGTCCTGCCTTCTCTCTGGCGCTGCAACGGAGGCTGGACTCCCTCTAGGCGCCCCCAGAGGTTCCCTGGGATACCCGTGTCCACAGGCGAGCGGAACCCTGAGTCTCCAGAGGCCGCTCGCGAGGGGCCCCCCCGTCGCCGTCGGCCCCCTCCTCTCGAAAGGGGGTCCAATCCCCTTCCTGAATGCCATCGCAATCCCTACATTCCCTCGCACCTCCAGAGCGGGACTCTCGCCTCTCCTGAGGTTCGAGAAGAGGCCCCAAGGGGCCAGTTCCGGCCGCAAGACCAAAGGTCCCCGAGGAACCCCCATCGGCAAGCGAGTCCAGTTCCCTGGACGTGAGGCGAGGGGAAGCCCCAGCAGCCCCTGGCGATGTCAAAGGAGGCCTGGACTTCTCAGAGGCAACAAGAGAGGCTCCCCGAGGCGCCACGCCCCCGATTCAGAGAGGCCACCCCCGCTTCCCCCTGCGCCGCGCGGAAAAAGCACGACCTTCGCCCCTGCATTCGAGGGGAAGCCCGATTGCCCTTGGCTGTGACCGGAGAGAAAGGCTGAGTCCCCTCGACTCCCTGGAGGCCACCCCACAGGTGCCAGTTATACCTGTCCCCTCCCCCCCTCCGGGGACCCCCGAGGGTCCTAGCTCCATGCCTGACGCGGACCCAGGGCGCTGCAGCGCCTCCTGGCGAATCCCGAGGCTGCTCGGGCCCCTGTCCGCTCGAAAGGAGGCATGGCGACCCCGCTGGGCTAACGGGGGAGACGGGCCGGGGTACCCGCCGCAACTCGAGAATGCACCGCCGCAAGTCGAGAACACCCCCGTGAGGCCACGCCCATAGAGGGAGGAGGCGCTTTTCCCTTGCAGGGCATGGAGAGCATGCCCCGGCACCCTGTTCCGGCTCCGAACGGGGCTTGACTCCTTGCGGGCGACTCCAGGTGTCCCCCGAGATCCCCGGGCCAACCTGCCAAGAAAGCGGGGCTTCCCGCCACACCGCGAGGGCGTCCCCCGGGCCCCCCTCCTTGCGAGACGGGGCCCTTGGGATCTGCAGCGACGCGAGAGAGCCGTCCTGCCTTCTCTCTGGCGCTGCAAACGGAGGCTGGACTCCCTCTAGGCGCCCCCAGAGGTTCCCTGGGATACCCGTGTCCACAGGCGAGCGGAACCCTGAGTCTCCAGAGGCCGCTCGCGAGGGGCCCCCCGTCGCCGTCGGCCCCTCCTCTCGAAAGGGGGGTCCAATCCCCTTCCTGAATGCCATCGCAATCCCTACATTCCCTCGCACCTCCAGAGCGGGACTCTCGCCTCTCCTGAGGTTCGAGAAGAGGCCCCAAGGGGCCAGTTCCGGCCGCAAGACCAAAGGTCCCCGAGGAACCCCCATCGGCAAGCGAGTCCAGTTCCCTGGACGTGAGGCGAGGGGAAGCCCAGCAGCCCCTGGCGATGTCAAAGGAGGCCTGGACTTCTCAGAGGCAACAAGAGAGGCTCCCCGAGGCGCCACGCCCCCGATTCAGAGAGGCCACCCCCGCTTCCCCCTGCGCCGCGCGGAAAAGCACGACCTTCGCCCCTGCATTCGAGGGGAAGCCCGATTGCCCTTGGCTGTGACCGGAGAGAAAGGCTGAGTCCCCTCGACTCCCTGGAGGCCACCCCACAGGTGCCAGTTATACCTGTCCCCTCCCCCCCTCCGGGGACCCCCGAGGGTCCTAGCTCCATGCCTGACGCGGACCCAGGGCGCTGCAGCGCCTCCTGGCGAATCCCGAGGCTGCTCGGGCCCCTGTCCGCTCGAAAGGAGGCATGGCGCCCGCTGGGCTAACGGGGGAGACGGGCCGGGGTACCCGCCGCAACTCGAGAATGCACCGCCGCAAGTCGAGAACACCCCCCCGTGAGGCCACGCCCATAGAGAGGGAGGAGGCGCTTTTCCCTTGCAGGGCATGGAGAGCATGCCCCGGCACCTGTTCCGGCTCCGAACGGGGCTTGACTCCTTGCGGGCGACTCCAGGTGTCCCCCGAGATCCCCGGGCCAACCTGCCAAGAAAGCGGGGCTTCCCGCCACACCGCGAGGGCGCGTCCCCCGGGCCCCCCTCCTTGCGAGACGGGGCCCTTGGGATCTGCAGCGACGCGAGAGCCGTCCTGCCTTCTCTCTGGCGCTGCAACGGAGGCTGGACTCCCTCTAGGCGCCCCAGAGGTTCCCTGGGATACCCGTGTCCACAGGCGAGCGGAACCCTGAGTCTCCAGAGGCCGCTCGCGAGGGGCCCCCCGTCGCCGTCGGCCCCTCCTCTCGAAAGGGGGGTCCAATCCCCTTCCTGAATGCCATCGCAATCCCTACATTCCCTCGCACCTCCAGAGCGGGACTCTCGCCTCTCCTGAGGTTCGAGAAGAGGCCCCAAGGGGCCAGTTCCGGCCGCAAGACCAAAGGTCCCCGAGGAACCCCCATCGGCAAGCGAGTCCAGTTCCCTGGACGTGAGGCGAGGGGAAGCCCAGCAGCCCCTGGCGATGTCAAAGGAGGCCTGGACTTCTCAGAGGCAACAAGAGAGGCTCCCCGAGGCGCCACGCCCCCGATTCAGAGAGGCCACCCCGCGCTCCCCCTGCGCCGCGCGCGGAAAAAAAGCACGACCTTCGCCCCTGCATTCGAGGGGAAGCCCGATTGCCCTTGGCTGTGACCGGAGAGAAAGGGCTGAGTCCCCTCGACTCCCTGGAGGCCACCCCACAGGTGCCAGTTATACCTGTCCCCTCCCCCCCTCCGGGGACCCCCGAGGGTCCTAGCTCCATGCCTGACGCGGACCCAGGGCGCTGCAGCGCCTCCTGGCGAATCCCGAGGCTGCTCGGGCCCCTGTCCGCTCGAAAGGAGGCATGGCGACCCCGCTGGGCTAACGGGGGAGACGGGCCGGGGTACCCGCCGCAACTCGAGAATGCACCGCCGCAAGTCGAGAACACCCCCGTGAGGCCACGCCCATAGAGGGAGGAGGCGCTTTTCCCTTGCAGGGCATGGAGAGCATGCCCCGGCACCTGTTCCGGCTCCGAACGGGGCTTGACTCCTTGCGGGCGACTCCAGGTGTCCCCCGAGATCCCCGGGCCAACCTGCCAAGAAAGCGGGGCTTCCCGCCACACCGCGAGGGCGTCCCCCGGGCCCCCCTCCTTGCGAGACGGGGCCCTTGGGATCTGCAGCGACGCGAGAGCCGTCCTGCCTTCTCTCTGGCGCTGCAACGGAGGCTGGACTCCCTCTAGGCGCCCCCAGAGGTTCCCTGGGATACCCGTGTCCACAGGCGAGCGGAACCCTGAGTCTCCAGAGGCCGCTCGCGAGGGGCCCCCCGTCGCCGTCGGCCCCTCCTCTCGAAAGGGGGGTCCAATCCCCTTCCTGAATGCCATCGCAATCCCTACATTCCCTCGCACCTCCAGAGCGGGACTCTCGCCTCTCCTGAGGTTCGAGAAGAGGCCCCAAGGGGCCAGTTCCGGCCGCAAGACCAAAGGTCCCCGAGGAACCCCCATCGGCAAGCGAGTCCAGTTCCCTGGACGTGAGGCGAGGGGAAGCCCAGCAGCCCCTGGCGATGTCAAAGGAGGCCTGGACTTCTCAGAGGCAACAAGAGAGGCTCCCCGAGGCGCCACGCCCCCGATTCAGAGAGGCCACCCCCGCTTCCCCCTGCGCCGCGCGGAAAAGCACGACCTTCGCCCCTGCATTCGAGGGGAAGCCCGATTGCCCTTGGCTGTGACCGGAGAGAAAGGCTGAGTCCCCTCGACTCCCTGGAGGCCACCCCACAGGTGCCAGTTATACCTGTCCCCTCCCCCCCTCCGGGGACCCCCGAGGGTCCTAGCTCCATGCCTGACGCGGACCCAGGGCGCTGCAGCGCCTCCTGGCGAATCCCGAGGCTGCTCGGGCCCCTGTCCGCTCGAAAGGAGGCATGGCGACCCCGCTGGGCTAACGGGGGAGACGGGCCGGGGTACCCGCCGCCGCAACTCGAGAATGCACCGCCGCAAGTCGAGAACACCCCCGTGAGGCCACGCCCATAGAGGGAGGAGGCGCTTTTCCCTTGCAGGGCATGAGAGCATGCCCCGGCACCTGTTCCGGCTCCGAACGGGGCTTGACTCCTTGCGGGCGACTCCAGGTGTCCCCGAGATCCCCGAGATCCCCGGGCCAACCTGCCAAGAAAGCGGGGCTTCCCGCCACACCGCGAGGGCGTCCCCCGGGCCCCCCCTCCTTGCGAGACGGGGCCCTTGGGATCTGCAGCGACGCGAGAGCCCGTCCTGCCTTCTCTCTGGCGCTGCAACGGAGGCTGGACTCCCTCTAGGCGCCCCCAGAGGTTCCCTGGGATACCCGTGTCCACAGGCGAGCGGAACCCTGAGTCTCCAGAGGCCGCTCGCGAGGGGCCCCCCGTCGCCGTCGGCCCCTCCTCTCGAAAGGGGGGTCCAATCCCCTTCCTGAATGCCATCGCAATCCCTACATTCCCTCGCACCTCCAGAGCGGGACTCTCGCCTCTCCTGAGGTTCGAGAAGAGGCCCCAAGGGGCCAGTTCCGGCCGCAAGACCAAAGGTCCCCGAGGAACCCCCATCGGCAAGCGAGTCCAGTTCCCTGGACGTGAGGCGAGGGGAAGCCCAGCAGCCCCTGGCGATGTCAAAGGAGGCCTGGACTTCTCAGAGGCAACAAGAGAGGCTCCCCGAGGCGCCACGCCCCCGATTCAGAGAGGCCACCCCCGCTTCCCCCTGCGCCGCGCGGAAAAGCACGACCTTCGCCCCTGCATTCGAGGGGAAGCCCGATTGCCCTTGGCTGTGACCGGAGAGAAAGGCTGAGTCCCCTCGACTCCCTGGAGGCCACCCCACAGGTGCCAGTTATACCTGTCCCCTCCCCCCCTCCGGGGACCCCCGAGGGTCCTAGCTCCATGCCTGACGCGGACCCAGGGCGCTGCAGCGCCTCCTGGCGAATCCCGAGGCTGCTCGGGCCCCTGTCCGCTCGAAAGGAGGCATGGCGACCCCGCTGGGCTAACGGGGGAGACGGGCCGGGGTACCCGCCGCAACTCGAGAATGCACCGCCGCAAGTCGAGAACACCCCCGTGAGGCCACGCCCATAGAGGGAGGAGGCGCTTTTCCCTTGCAGGGCATGGAGAGCATGCCCCGGCACCTGTTCCGGCTCCGAACGGGGCTTGACTCCTTGCGGGCGACTCCAGGTGTCCCCCGAGATCCCCGGGCCAACCTGCCAAGAAAGCGGGGCTTCCCGCCACACCGCGAGGGCGTCCCCCGGGCCCCCCTCCTTGCGAGACGGGGCCCTTGGGATCTGCAGCGACGCGAGAGCCGTCCTGCCTTCTCTCTGGCGCTGCAACGGAGGCTGGACTCCCTCTAGGCGCCCCCAGAGGTTCCCTGGGATACCCGTGTCCACAGGCGAGCGGAACCCTGAGTCTCCAGAGGCCGCTCGCGAGGGGCCCCCCGTCGCCGTCGGCCCCTCCTCTCGAAAGGGGGGTCCAATCCCCTTCCTGAATGCCATCGCAATCCCTACATTCCCTCCTCGCACCTCCAGAGCGGGACTCTCGCCTCTCCTGAGGTTCGAGAAGAGGCCCCAAGGGGCCAGTTCCGGCCGCAAGACCAAAGGTCCCCGAGGAACCCCCATCGGCAAGCGAGTCCAGTTCCCTGGACGTGAGGCGAGGGGAAGCCCAGCAGCCCCTGGCGATGTCAAAGGAGGCCTGGACTTCTCAGAGGCAACAAGAGAGGCTCCCCGAGGCGCCACGCCCCCGATTCAGAGAGGCCACCCCCGCTTCCCCCTGCGCCGCGCGGAAAAAAAAGCACGACCTTCGCCCCTGCATTCGAGGGGAAGCCCGATTGCCCTTGGCTGTGACCGGAGAGAAAGGCTGAGTCCCCTCGACTCCCTGGAGGCCACCCCACAGGTGCCAGTTATACCTGTCCCCTCCCCCCCTCCGGGGACCCCCGAGGGTCCTAGCTCCATGCCTGACGCGGACCCAGGGCGCTGCAGCGCCTCCTGGCGAATCCCGAGGCTGCTCGGGCCCCTGTCCGCTCGAAAGGAGGCATGGCGACCCCGCTGGGCTAACGGGGGAGACGGGCCGGGGTACCCGCCGCAACTCGAGAATGCACCGCCGCAAGTCGAGAACACCCCCGTGAGGCCACGCCCATAGAGGGAGGAGGCGCTTTTCCCTTGCAGGGCATGGAGAGCATGCCCCGGCACCTGTTCCGGCTCCGAACGGGGCTTGACTCCTTGCGGGCGACTCCAGGTGTCCCCCGAGATCCCCGGGCCAACCTGCCAAGAAAGCGGGGCTTCCCGCCACACCGCGAGGGCGTCCCCCGGGCCCCCCTCCTTGCGAGACGGGGCCCTTGGGATCTGCAGCGACGCGAGAGCCGTCCTGCCTTCTCTCTGGCGCTGCAACGGAGGCTGGACTCCCTCTAGGCGCCCCCAGAGGTTCCCTGGGATACCCGTGTCCACAGGCGAGCGGAACCCTGAGTCTCCCAGAGGCCGCTCGCGAGGGGCCCCCCGTCGCCGTCGGCCCCTCCTCTCGAAAGGGGGGTCCAATCCCCTTCCTGAATGCCATCGCAATCCCTACATTCCCTCGCACCTCCAGAGCGGGACTCTCGCCTCTCCTGAGGTTCGAGAAGAGGCCCCAAGGGGCCAGTTCCGGCCGCAAGACCAAAGGTCCCCGAGGAACCCCCATCGGCAAGCGAGTCCAGTTCCCTGGACGTGAGGCGAGGGGAAGCCCAGCAGCCCCTGGCGATGTCAAAGGAGGCCTGGACTTCTCAGAGGCAACAAGAGAGGCTCCCCGAGGCGCCACGCCCCCGATTCAGAGAGGCCACCCGCTTCCCCCCCTGCGCGCCGCGCGGAAAAGCACGACCTTCGCCCCTGCATTCGAGGGGAAGCCCGATTGCCCTTGGCTGTGACCGGAGAGAAAGGCTGAGTCCCCTCGACTCCCTGGAGGCCACCCCACAGGTGCCAGTTATACCTGTCCCCTCCCCCCCTCCGGGGACCCCCGAGGGTCCTAGCTCCATGCCTGACGCGGACCCAGGGCGCTGCAGCGCCTCCTGGCGAATCCCGAGGCTGCTCGGGCCCCTGTCCGCTCGAAAGGAGGCATGGCGACCCCGCTGGGCTAACGGGGGAGACGGGCCGGGGTACCCGCCGCAACTCGAGAATGCACCGCCGCAAGTCGAGAACACCCCCGTGAGGCCACGCCCATAGAGGGAGGAGGCGCTTTTCCCTTGCAGGGCATGGAGAGCATGCCCCGGCACCTGTTCCGGCTCCGAACGGGGCTTGACTCCTTGCGGGCGACTCCAGGTGTCCCCCGAGATCCCCGGGCCAACCTGCCAAGAAAGCGGGGCTTCCCGCCACACCGCGAGGGCGTCCCCCGGGCCCCCCTCCTTGCGAGACGGGGCCCTTGGGATCTGCAGCGACGCGAGAGCCGTCCTGCCTTCTCTCTGGCGCTGCAACGGAGGCTGGACTCCCTCTAGGCGCCCCCAGAGGTTCCCTGGGATACCCGTGTCCACAGGCGAGCGGAACCCTGAGTCTCCAGAGGCCGCTCGCGAGGGGCCCCCCGTCGCCGTCGGCCCCTCCTCTCGAAAGGGGGGTCCAATCCCCTTCCTGAATGCCATCGCAATCCCTACATTCCCTCGCACCTCCAGAGCGGGACTCTCGCCTCTCCTGAGGTTCGAGAAGAGGCCCCAAGGGGCCAGTTCCGGCCGCAAGACCAAAGGTCCCCGAGGAACCCCCCATCGGCAAGCGAGTCCAGTTCCCTGGACGTGAGGCGAGGGGAAGCCCAGCAGCCCCTGGCGATGTCAAAGGAGGCCTGGACTTCTCAGAGGCAACAAGAGAGGCTCCCCGAGGCGCCACGCCCCCGATTCAGAGAGGCCACCCCCGCTTCCCCCTGCGCCGCGCGGAAAAAAGCACGACCTTCGCCCCTGCATTCGAGGGGAAGCCCGATTGCCCTTGGCTGTGACCGGAGAGAAAGGCTGAGTCCCCTCGACTCCCTGGAGGCCACCCCACAGGTGCCAGTTATACCTGTCCCCTCCCCCCCTCCGGGGACCCCCGAGGGTCCTAGCTCCATGCCTGACGCGGACCCAGGGCGCTGCAGCGCCTCCTGGCGAATCCCGAGGCTGCTCGGGCCCCTGTCCGCTCGAAAGGAGGCATGGCGACCCCGCTGGGCTAACGGGGGAGACGGGCCGGGGTACCCGCCGCAACTCGAGAATGCACCGCCGCAAGTCGAGAACACCCCCCGTGAGGCCACGCCCATAGAGGGAGGAGGCGCTTTTCCCTTGCAGGGCATGGAGAGCATGCCCCGGCACCTGTTCCGGCTCCGAACGGGGCTTGACTCCTTGCGGGCGACTCCAGGTGTCCCCCGAGATCCCCGGGCCAACCTGCCAAGAAAGCGGGGCTTCCCGCCACACCGCGAGGGCGTCCCCCGGGCCCCCCTCCTTGCGAGACGGGGCCCTTGGGATCTGCAGCGACGCGAGAGCCGTCCTGCCTTCTCTCTCTGCGCTGCAACGGAGGCTGGACTCCCTCTAGGCGCCCCCAGAGGTTCCCTGGGATACCCGTGTCCACAGGCGAGCGGAACCCTGAGTCTCCAGAGGCCGCTCGCGAGGGGCCCCCCGTCGCCGTCGGCCCCTCCTCTCGAAAGGGGGGTCCAATCCCCTTCCTGAATGCCATCGCAATCCCTACATTCCCTCGCACCTCCAGAGCGGGACTCTCGCCTCTCCTGAGGTTCGAGAAGAGGCCCCAAGGGGCCAGTTCCGGCCGCAAGACCAAAGGTCCCCGAGGAACCCCCATCGGCAAGCGAGTCCAGTTCCCTGGACGTGAGGCGAGGGGAAGCCCAGCAGCCCCTGGCGATGTCAAAGGAGGCCTGGACTTCTCAGAGGCAACAAGAGAGGCTCCCCGAGGCGCCACGCCCCCGATTCAGAGAGGCCACCCCCGCTTCCCCCTGCGCCGCGCGGAAAAAAAGCACGACCTTCGCCCCTGCATTCGAGGGGAAGCCCGATTGCCCTTGGCTGTGACCGGAGAGAAAGGCTGAGTCCCCTCGACTCCCTGGAGGCCACCCCACAGGTGCCAGTTATACCTGTCCCCTCCCCCCCTCCGGGGACCCCCGAGGGTCCTAGCTCCATGCCTGACGCGGACCCAGGGCGCTGCAGCGCCTCCTGGCGAATCCCGAGGCTGCTCGGGCCCCTGTCCGCTCGAAAGGAGGCATGGCGACCCCGCTGGGCTAACGGGGGAGACGGGGGCCGGGGTACCCGCCGCAACTCGAGAATGCACCGCCGCAAGTCGAGAACACCCCCGTGAGGCCACGCGCCCATAGAGGGAGGAGGCGCTTTTCCCTTGCAGGGCATGGAGAGCATGCCCCGGCACCTGTTCCGCTCCGAACGGGGCTTGACTCCTTGCGGGCGACTCCAGGTGTCCCCCGAGATCCCCGGGCCAACCTGCCAAGAAAGCGGGGCTTCCCGCCACACCGCGAGGGCGTCCCCCGGGCCCCCCTCCTTGCGAGACGGGGCCCTTGGGATCTGCAGCGACGCGAGAGCCGTCCTGCCTTCTCTCTGGCGCTGCAACGGAGGCTGGACTCCCTCTAGGCGCCCCCAGAGGTTCCCTGGGATACCCGTGTCCACAGGCGAGCGGAACCCTGAGTCTCCAGAGGCCGCTCGCGAGGGGCCCCCCGTCGCCGTCGGCCCCTCCTCTCGAAAGGGGGGTCCAATCCCCTTCCTGAATGCCATCGCAATCCCTACATTCCCTCGCACCTCCAGAGCGGGACTCTCGCCTCTCCTGAGGTTCGAGAAGAGGCCCCAAGGGGCCAGTTCCGGCCGCAAGACCAAAGGTCCCCGAGGAACCCCCATCGGCAAGCGAGTCCAGTTCCCTGGACGTGAGGCGAGGGGAAGCCCAGCAGCCCCTGGCGATGTCAAAGGAGGCCTGGACTTCTCAGAGGCAACAAGAGAGGCTCCCCGAGGCGCCACGCCCCCGATTCAGAGAGGCCACCCCCCGCTTCCCCCTGCGCCGCGCGGAAAAGCACGACCTTCGCCCCTGCATTCGAGGGGAAGCCCGATTGCCCTTGGCTGTGACCGGAGAGAAAGGCTGAGTCCCCTCGACTCCCTGGAGGCCACCCCACAGGTGCCAGTTATACCTGTCCCCTCCCCCCCTCCGGGGACCCCCGAGGGTCCTAGCTCCATGCCTGACGCGGACCCAGGGCGCTGCAGCGCCTCCTGGCGAATCCCGAGGCTGCTGCTCGGGCCCCTGTCCGCTCGAAAGGAGGCATGGCGACCCCGCTGGGCTAACGGGGGAGACGGGCCGGGGGTACCCGCCGCAACTCGAGAATGCACCGCCGCAAGTCGAGAACACCCCCGTGAGGCCACGCCCATAGAGGGAGGAGGCGCTTTTCCCTTGCAGGGCATGGAGAGCATGCCCCGGCACCTGTTCCGGCTCCGAACGGGGCTTGACTCCTTGCGGGCGACTCCAGGTGTCCCCCGAGATCCCCGGGCCAACCTGCCAAGAAAGCGGGGCTTCCCGCCACACCGCGAGGGCGTCCCCCCGGGCCCCCCTCCTTGCGAGACGGGGCCCTTGGGATCTGCAGCGCGACGCGAGAGCCGTCCTGCCTTCTCTCTGGCGCTGCAACGGAGGCTGGACTCCCTCTAGGCGCCCCCAGAGGTTCCCTGGGATACCCGTGTCCACAGGCGAGCGGAACCCTGAGTCTCCAGAGGCCGCTCGCGAGGGGCCCCCCGTCGCCGTCGGCCCCTCCTCTCGAAAGGGGGGTCCAATCCCCTTCCTGAATGCCATCGCAATCCCTACATTCCCTCGCACCTCCAGAGCGGGACTCTCGCCTCTCCTGAGGTTCGAGAAGAGGCCCCAAGGGGCCAGTTCCGGCCGCAAGACCAAAGGTCCCCGAGGACCCCCATCGGCAAGCGAGTCCAGTTCCCTGGACGTGAGGCGAGGGGAAGCCCAGCAGCCCCTGGCGATGTCAAAGGAGGCCTGGACTTCTCAGAGGCAACAAGAGAGGCTCCCCGAGGCGCCACGCCCCCGATTCAGAGAGGCCACCCCCGCTTCCCCCGCGCGCGCGGAAAAGCACGACCTTCGCCCCTGCATTCGAGGGGAAGCCCGATTGCCCTTGGCTGTGACCGGAGAGAAAGGCTGAGTCCCCTCGACTCCCTGGAGGCCACCCCACAGGTGCCAGTTATACCTGTCCCCTCCCCCCCTCCGGGGACCCCGAGGGTCCTAGCTCCATGCCTGACGCGGACCCAGGGCGCTGCAGCAGCGCCTCCTGGCGAATCCCGAGGCTGCTCGGGCCCCTGTCCGCTCGAAAGGAGGCATGGCGACCCCGCTGGGCTAACGGGGGAGACGGGCCGGGGTACCCGCCGCAACTCGAGAATGCACCGCCGCAAGTCGAGAACACCCCCCCGTGAGGCCACGCCCATAGAGGGAGGAGGCGCTTTTCCCTTGCAGGGCATGGAGAGCATGCCCCGGCACCTGTTCCGGCTCCGAACGGGGCTTGACTCCTTGCGGGCGACTCCAGGTGTCCCCCGAGATCCCCGGGCCAACCTGCCAAGAAAGCGGGGCTTCCCGCCACACCGCGAGGGCGTCCCCCGGGCCCCCCTCCTTGCGAGACGGGGCCCTTGGGATCTGCAGCGACGCGAGAGCCGTCCTGCCTTCTCTCTGGCGCTGCAACGGAGGCTGGACTCCCTCTAGGCGCCCCCAGAGGTTCCCTGGGATACCCGTGTCCACAGGCGAGCGGAACCCTGAGTCTCAGAGGGCCGCTCGCGAGGGGCCCCCCGTCGCCGTCGGCCCCTCCTCTCGAAAGGGGGGTCCAATCCCCTTCCTGAATGCCATCGCAATCCCTACATTCCCTCGCACCTCCAGAGCGGGACTCTCGCCTCTCCTGAGGTTCGAGAAGAGGCCCCAAGGGGCCAGTTCCGGCGCAAGACCAAAGGTCCCCGAGGAACCCCCATCGGCAAGCGAGTCCAGTTCCCTGGACGTGAGGCGAGGGGAAGCCCAGCAGCCCCTGGCGATGTCAAAGGAGGCCTGGACTTCTCAGAGGCAACAAGAGAGGCTCCCCGAGGCGCCACGCCCCCGATTCAGAGAGGCCACCCCCGCTTCCCCCTGCGCCGCGCGGAAAAAAAGCACGACCTTCGCCCCTGCATTCGAGGGGAAGCCCGATTGCCCTTGGCTGTGACCGGAGAGAAAGGCTGAGTCCCCTCGACTCCCTGGAGGCCACCCCACAGGTGCCAGTTATACCTGTCCCCTCCCCCCCCTCCGGGGACCCCCGAGGGTCCTAGCTCCATGCCTGACGCGGACCCAGGGCGCTGCAGCGCCTCCTGGCGAATCCCGAGGCTGCTCGGGCCCCTGTCCGCTCGAAAGGAGGCATGGCGACCCCGCTGGGCTAACGGGGGAGACGGGCCGGGGTACCCGCCGCAACTCGAGAATGCACCGCCGCAAGTCGAGAACACCCCCGTGAGGCCACGCCCATAGAGGGAGGAGGCGCTTTTCCCTTGCAGGGCATGGAGAGCATGCCCCGGCACCTGTTCCGGCTCCGAACGGGGCTTGACTCCTTGCGGGCGACTCCAGGTGTCCCCCGAGATCCCCGGGCCAACCTGCCAAGAAAGCGCGGCTTCCCGCCACACCGCGAGGGCGTCCCCCGGGCCCCCCCTCCTTGCGAGACGGGGCCCTTGGGATCTGCAGCGACGCGAGAGCCGTCCTGCCTTCTCTCTGGCGCTGCAACGGAGGCTGGACTCCCTCTAGGCGCCCCCAGAGGTTCCCTGGGATACCCGTGTCCACAGGCGAGCGGAACCCTGAGTCTCCAGAGGCCGCTCGCGAGGGGCCCCCCGTCGCCGTCGGCCCCTCCTCTCGAAAGGGGGGTCCAATCCCCTTCCTGAATGCCATCGCAATCCCTACATTCCCTCGCACCTCCAGAGCGGGACTCTCGCCTCTCCTGAGGTTCGAGAAGAGGCCCCAAGGGGCCAGTTCCGGCCGCAAGACCAAAGGTCCCCGAGGAACCCCCATCGGCAAGCGAGTCCAGTTCCCTGGACGTGAGGCGAGGGGAAGCCCAGCAGCCCCTGGCGATGTCAAAGGAGGCCTGGACTTCTCAGAGGCAACAAGAGAGGCTCCCCGAGGCGCCACGCCCCCGATTCAGAGAGGCCACCCCCGCTTCCCCCTGCGCCGCGCGGAAAAGCACGACCTTCGCCCCTGCATTCGAGGGGAAGCCCGATTGCCCTTGGCTGTGACCGGAGAGAAAGGCTGAGTCCCCTCGACTCCCTGGAGGCCACCCCACAGGTGCCAGTTATACCTGTCCCCTCCCCCCCTCCGGGGACCCCGAGGGTCCTAGCTCCATGCCTGACGCGGACCCAGGGCGCTGCAGCGCCTCCTGGCGAATCCCGAGGCTGCTCGGGCCCCTGTCCGCTCGAAAGGAGGCATGGCGACCCCGCTGGGCTAACGGGGGAGACGGGCCGGGGTACCCGCCGCAACTCGAGAATGCACCGCCGCAAGTCGAGAACACCCCCGTGAGGCCACGCCCATAGAGGGAGGAGGCGCTTTTCCCTTGCAGGGCATGGAGAGCATGCCCCGGCACCTGTTCCGGCTCCGAACGGGGCTTGACTCCTTGCGGGCGACTCCAGGTGTCCCCCGAGATCCCCGGGCCAACCTGCCAAGAAAGCGGGGCTTCCCGCCACACCGCGAGGGCGTCCCCCGGGCCCCCCTCCTTGCGAGACGGGGCCCTTGGGATCTGCAGCGACGCGAGAGCCGTCCTGCCTTCTCTCTGGCGCTGCAACGGAGGCTGGACTCCCTCTAGGCGCCCCCAGAGGTTCCCTGGGATACCCGTGTCCACAGGCGAGCGGAACCCTGAGTCTCCAGAGGCCGCCGCGAGGGGCCCCCCGTCGCCGTCGGCCCCTCCTCTCGAAAGGGGGGTCCAATCCCCTTCCTGAATGCCATCGCAATCCCTACATTCCCTCGCACCTCCAGAGCGGGACTCTCGCCTCTCCTGAGGTTCGAGAAGAGGCCCCAAGGGGCCAGTTCCGGCCGCAAGACCAAAGGTCCCCGAGGAACCCCCATCGGCAAGCGAGTCCAGTTCCCTGGACGTGAGGCGAGGGGAAGCCCAGCAGCCCCTGGCGATGTCAAAGGAGGCCTGGACTTCTCAGAGGCAACAAGAGAGGCTCCCCGAGGCGCCACGCCCCCGATTCAGAGAGGCCACCCCCGCTTCCCCCTGCGCCGCGCGGAAAAAAAGCACGACCTTCGCCCCTGCATTCGAGGGGAAGCCGATTGCCCTTGGCTGTGACCGGAGAGAAAGGCTGAGTCCCCTCGACTCCCTGGAGGCCACCCCACAGGTGCCAGTTATACCTGTCCCCTCCCCCCCTCCGGGGACCCCCGAGGGTCCTAGCTCCATGCCTGACGCGGACCCAGGGCGCTGCAGCGCCTCCTGGCGAATCCCGAGGCTGCTCGGGCCCCTGTCCGCTCGAAAGGAGGCATGGCGACCCCGCTGGGCTAACGGGGGAGACGGGCCGGGGTACCCGCCGCAACTCGAGAATGCACCGCCGCAAGTCGAGAACACCCCCGTGAGGCCACGCCCATAGAGGGAGGAGGCGCTTTTCCCTTGCAGGGCATGGAGAGCATGCCCCGGCACCTGTTCCGGCTCCGAACGGGGCTTGACTCCTTGCGGGCGACTCCAGGTGTCCCCCGAGATCCCCGGGCCAACCTGCCAAGAAAGCGGGGCTTCCCGCCACACCGCGAGGGCGTCCCCCGGGCCCCCCTCCTTGCGAGACGGGGCCCTTGGGATCTGCAGCGACGCGAGAGCCGTCCTGCCTTCTCTCTGGCGCTGCAACGGAGGGCTGGACTCCCTCTAGGCGCCCCCAAGGTTCCCTGGGATACCCGTGTCCACAGGCGAGCGGAACCCTGAGTCTCCAGAGGCCGCTCGCGAGGGGCCCCCCGTCGCCGTCGGCCCCTCCTCTCGAAAGGGGGGTCCAATCCCCTTCCTGAATGCCATCGCAATCCCTACATTCCCTCGCACCTCCAGAGCGGGGGACTCTCGCCTCTCCTGAGGTTCGAGAAGAGGCCCCAAGGGGCCAGTTCCGGCCGCAAGACCAAAGGTCCCCGAGGAACCCCCATCGGCAAGCGAGTCCAGTTCCCTGGACGTGAGGCGAGGGGAAGCCCAGCAGCCCCTGGCGATGTCAAAGGAGGCCTGGACTTCTCAGAGGCAACAAGAGAGGCTCCCCGAGGCGCCACGCCCCCGATTCAGAGAGGCCACCCCCGCTTCCCCCTGCGCCGCGCGGAAAAAAAGCACGACCTTCGCCCCTGCATTCGAGGGGAAGCCCGATTGCCCTTGGCTGTGACCGGAGAGAAAGGGCTGAGTCCCCTCGACTCCCTGGAGGCCACCCCACAGGTGCCAGTTATACCTGTCCCCTCCCCCCCTCCGGGGACCCCCGAGGGTCCTAGCTCCATGCCTGACGCGGACCCAGGGCGCTGCAGCGCCTCCTGGCGAATCCCGAGGCTGCTCGGGCCCCTGTCCGCTCGAAAGGAGGCATGGCGACCCCCGCTGGGCTAACGGGGGAGACGGGCCGGGGTACCCGCCGCAACTCGAGAATGCACCGCCGCAAGTCGAGAACACCCCGTGAGGCCACGCCCATAGAGGGAGGAGGCGCTTTTCCCTTGCAGGGCATGGAGAGCATGCCCCGGCACCTGTTCCGGCTCCGAACGGGGCTTGACTCCTTGCGGGCGACTCCAGGTGTCCCCCGAGATCCCCGGGCCAACCTGCCAAGAAAGCGGGGCTTCCCGCCACACCGCGAGGGCGTCCCCCGGGCCCCCCTCCTTGCGAGACGGGGCCCTTGGGATCTGCAGCGACGCGAGAGCCGTCCTGCCTTCTCTCTGGCGCTGCAACGGAGGCTGGACTCCCTCTAGGCGCCCCCAGAGGTTCCCTGGGATACCCGTGTCCACAGGCGAGCGGAACCCTGAGTCTCCAGAGGCCGCTCGCGAGGGGCCCCCCGTCGCCGTCGGCCCCTCCTCTCGAAAGGGGGGTCCAATCCCCTTCCTGAATGCCATCGCAATCCCTACATTCCCTCGCACCTCCAGAGCGGGACTCTCGCCTCTCCTGAGGTTCGAGAAGAGGCCCCAAGGGGCCAGTTCCGGCCGCAAGACCAAAGGTCCCCGAGGAACCCCCATCGGCAAGCGAGTCCAGTTCCCTGGACGTGAGGCGAGGGGAAGCCCAGCAGCCCCTGGCGATGTCAAAGGAGGCCTGGACTTCTCAGAGGCAACAAGAGAGGCTCCCCGAGGCGCCACGCCCCCGATTCAGAGAGGCCACCCCCGCTTCCCCCTGCGCCGCGCGGAAAAAGCACGACCTTCGCCCCTGCATTCGAGGGGAAGCCCGATTGCCCTTGGCTGTGACCGGAGAGAAAGGCTGAGTCCCCTCGACTCCCTGGAGGCCACCCCACAGGTGCCAGTTATACCTGTCCCCTCCCCCCCTCCGGGGACCCCCGAGGGTCCTAGCTCCATGCCTGACGCGGACCCAGGGCGCTGCAGCGCCTCCTGGCGAATC
>JAGTYA010000125.1:0-49737 GCA_024291935.2 Okapia johnstoni | reverse complement strand
CCTTGGAACGTGAAGGCACCCTCGACAGCGCGGAGGCAAACCCATTGTTGTGGCGTCTTAACAGCCAAACACCTCTTGCACCTGGGAAGATTGAATAAGCACTTCTTTGGGCTACCTTTTATGACTCTAAGGAAGAGACCCAGCCAGGCTGTCTTTGGCTGAAAAGCACAAGGGGCTGGAAAGTGCTACCTGTAAAGTCAGGGGCTGAGGCCACAGTGCCAACGCCCCACCGCCCGGTTAGGGCTTCCCCAAGACAGGGAACCTCAAGGAACACTCCTCAGAGCTATTGCCCCACGTGTGCTCTGAAGCAGAGAGCTCTTGAGACTAGGTCTGTTCTGACTGGGAAACTGAGGCCGTGGGAGCAGACCCATTGTTGTGGCTTCTTCACAGACAAACACCTCTTGCACCAAGGAATATTGAATAAGCTCTCCCTTGGGCTACCATTTTTGACTCTAAGGAAGAGTCCCTGAAACGCTGCTTTGGGTCTGAAAATCACAAGGGGCTGGGAAGTGCTACCTGGAAAATCACTTGTATGGGCGATAGTGTCTAGGTCCCAAAGCCCAGGTAAGGCTTCGACAGTGCCCTATAACGTGAAGGCGCCATCCACAGCGCATTTTCCACATGTTTGCTCTGTAGCAGAGAGCTCTGGAGACTAGGCCTGGTCTGAATGGGAAAATGAGGCCTGGAGGCAAACCCATTGCTGTGGCGTCTTAACAGCGAAACACCTCTTGCACCAGGGAAGATTGAAAAAGCACTCCCTTGGGCTACCTTTTATGACTCTAAGGAAGAGACCCTGCCAGGCTGCCTTTAGCTGAAAATCACAAGGGGCTGGAAAGCGTAACCTGGAAAGTCAGTGGAAAAGGCCACGGTGCCTGGGCCAAGCGCCCGGGTAGGGCTTCCTCAAGCCAGGGAACCTCAAGGAACACTCCTCAGAGCTATTGCCCCATGTGTGCTCTGTGCAGAGAGCTCTTGAGACTAGGTCTGTTCTGACTGGGAAACAGAGGCCCTGGGAGCAGACACATTGTAGGGGCTTCTGAAGAGCCAAACACTTGATGTTCAAGGGAGGATGGAAAAAGCAATAACTTGTGCTTCCGTTGCTCCCTCCATGGAAGAGATCCTTCTACGCCGGCGTCAGGCTGAAAATCACATGGGACTAGGAATTGCTATCTGGGAAGTATGTTTGTAGGGGCCATAGGGATTAGGTTGCACAACCCGGGTAATGCTTCGACACTGCCCTGGAACGTGAAGGCACCCTCCACAGTGCTTTTTCCACATGTCTGCTCTGTAGCAGAGAGCTCTGGAGACTAGGCCTGGTCTGACTGGGAAACTGAGGCCTGGAGGCAAACCCATTGTTTTGGCGTCTTAACAGCCAAACACCTCTTGCACCAGAGAAGATTGAATAAGCACTTCCTTGGGCTACCTTTTATGACTCTAAGGAAGAGACCCTGCCAGGGTGCCTTTTGGCTGAAAATCACAAGGGGCTTGAAAGTGCTACCTGGAAAGTCTGTGGAAGAGGCCATAGTGCCTAGGCCCCAGTGCCCGGGTAGGGTTTCCCCAAGCAAGGAAACCTCAAGGAACACTCCTCAGAGCTATTGCCCCATGTGTGCTCTGTAGCAGAGAGCTCTTGAGACTAGGTCTGTTCTGACTGGGAAACTGAGGCCCTGGGAGCAAATCCATTGTTGTGGCTTCTTAACAGACAAACACCTCTTGCACCAGGAAAGATTGAGTAAGCACTCCCTTGGGCTACCTTTTATGACTCTAAGGAAGAGACCCTGAAACGCTGCTTTGGGGCTGAAAATCACAAGGGGCTGGGAAGTGCTACCTGGAAAGTCAGTTGTAGCGGCCATAGTGCCTATGTCCCAAAGCCCAGGTAAGGCTTCGACAGTGCCCTGGAACGTGAAGGCACCCTCCACAGCGCTTTTTCCACATGTCTGCTCTGTAGCAGAGAGATCTGGAGACTAGTCCTGGTCTGACTGGGAAACACAGGCCTGGAGGCAAACCCATTGTTGTGATGTCTTAACAGCCAAACACCTCTTGCACCTGCGAAGATTGAATAAGCACTCCCTTGGGCTACCTTTTATGACTCTAAGGAAGACATCCTGCCAGGCTGCTTTGGCTGAAAATCACAAGGGGCTGGAAATTGCTACCTGAAAAGTCAGTTGTAGGGGCCATAGTGCTTAGGTACCAAAGCCCAGGTAAGGCTTCAACAGTGCCCTGGAATGTCAAGGCACCCTCCACAGCGCTTTTTCCACATGTCTGCTGTGTAGCAGAGAGCTCTGGAGACTAGTCCTGGTCTGACTGGGAAACTCAGGCCTGGAGGCAAACACATTGTTGTGGTGTCTTAAGAGCCAAACACCTCTTGCACCTGGGAAGATTGAATAAGCACTCCCTTGGGCTACCTTTTATGACTCTAAGGAAGAGACCCTGCCAGGCTACTTTTGGGTGATAATCACAAGGGGATGGAAAGTGCTACCTGGAAAGTCAGTGGAAGAGGCCACAGTGCCTAGGCCCTACCGCCCGGGTAGGGATTCCCCAAGCCAGGGAACCTCATGGAACACTCCTCAGAGCTATTGCCCCATGTGTGCTCTGTAGCAGAGAGCTCTTGAGATTAGGTATGTTCTGACTGGGAGACTGAGGCCCTGGCAACAGACCCATTGTTGCGGCTTCTTAACAGACAAACAACTCTTGCAACAGGGAAGATTGAATAAGCACTCTCTTGGGCTACCTTTTATGACTCTAAGGAAGAGACCCTGAAACGCTGCTTTGGGGCTTAAAATCAAAAGGGGCTGGGAAGTGCTACCTGGAAAGTCAGTTGTATCGGCCATAGTGCCTAGGTCCCATAGACCAGGTAAGGCTTCGACAGTGCCCTGGAACGTGAAGGCACCCTCCACAGCGCTTTTTCCACATGTCTCCTGTGTAGCAGAGAGCTCTGGAGAATAGTCCTGGTCTGACTGGGAAACACAGGCCTGGAGGCAAACCCATTGTTGTGGTGTCTTAACAGCCAAACACCTCTTGCACCTGGGAAGATTGAATAAGCACTCCCTTGGGCTACCTTTTATGACTCTAAGGAAGACACCCTGCCAGGCTGCTTTTGGCTGAAAATCACAAGGGGCTGGAAAGTGCTACCTGGAAAGTCAGTTGTAGGGGCATCGTGCCTAGGTCCCAAAGCCCATGTAAGGCTTCAACAGTGCCCTGAAACGTGAAGGCACCCTCCACAGCGCTTTTTCCACGTGTCTGCTCTGCAGCAGAGAGCTCTAGAGACAAGGTCTGTTCTGACTGGGAAATTGAGGCCCTGGGAGCAGACCCATTGTTGTGGCTTCTTAACAGACAAACACCTCTTGCACCAGGGAAGATTGAATAGGCACTCCCTTGGGCTACCTTTGATGACTCTAAGGAAGAGACCCTGAAACGCTGCTTTGGGGATGAAAATCACAAGGGGCTGGGAAGTGCTACCTGGAAATTCTGTTGTAGGGGCCATAGTGAGTAGGACCCAAAGCCTAGGTAAGGCTTTGGCAGTGCCTTGGAACTTGAAGGCACATCCACAGCGCTTTTTCTACATGTCTGCTCTGTAGCAGAGGGCTCTTGAGACTAGGTCTGTTCTGACTGGGAAACAGAGGCCCTGGGACCAGACACATTGTAGGGGCTTCTGAAGAGCCAAACACTTGATGTTCAAGGGAGGATGGAAAAAGCAATAACTTGTGCTTCCGTTGCTCCCTCCATGGAAGAGATCCTTCTACGCCGGCGTCAGGCTGAAAATCACATGGGACTAGGAATTGCTATCTGGGAAGTATGTTTGTAGGGGCCATAGGGATTAGGTTGCACAACCCGGGTAATGCTTCGACACTGCCCTGGAACGTGAAGGCACCCTCCACAGTGCTTTTTCCACATGTCTGCTCTGTAGCAGAGAGCTCTGGAGACTAGGCCTGGTCTGACTGGGAAACTGAGGCCTGGAGGCAAACCCATTGTTTTGGCGTCTTAACAGCCAAACACCTCTTGCACCAGAGAAGATTGAATAAGCACTTCCTTGGGCTACCTTTTATGACTCTAAGGAAGAGACCCTGCCAGGGTGCTTTTGGCTGAAAATCACAAGGGGCTTGAAAGTGCTACCTGGAAAGTCTGTGGAAGAGGCCATAGTGCCTAGGCCCCAGTGCCCGGGTAGGGTTTCCCCAAGCAAGGAAACCTCAAGGAACACTCCTCAGAGCTATTGCCCCATGTGTGCTCTGTAGCAGAGAGCTCTTGAGACTAGGTCTGTTCTGACTGGGAAACTGAGGCCCTGGGAGCAAATCCATTGTTGTGGCTTCTTAACAGACAAACACCTCTTGCACCAGGAAAGATTGAGTAAGCACTCCCTTGGGCTACCTTTTATGACTCTAAGGAAGAGACCCTGAAACGCTGCTTTGGGGCTGAAAATCACAAGGGGCTGGGAAGTGCTACCCGGAAAGTCAGTTGTAGCGGCCATAGTGCCTATGTCCCAAAGCCCAGGTAAGGCTTCGACAGTGCCCTGGAACGTGAAGGCACCCTCCACAGCGCTTTTTCCACATGTCTGCTCTGTGGCAGAGAGTTCTGGAGACTAGTCCTGGTCTGACTGGGAAACACAGGCCTGGAAGCAAACCCATTGTTGTGATGTCTTAACAGCCAAACACCTCTTGCACCTGCGAAGATTGAATAAGCACTCCCTTGGCCTACCTTTTATGACTCTAAGGAAGACATCCTGCAAGGCTGCTTTGGCTGAAAATCACAAGGGGCTGGAAATTGCTACCTGAAAAGTCAGTTATAGGGGCCATAGTGCTTAGGTACCAAAGCCCAGATAAGGCTTCAACAGTGCCCTGGAATGTCAAGGCACCCACCACAGCGCTTTTTCCACATGTCTGCTGTGTAGCAGAGAGCTCTGGAGACTAGTCCTGGTCTGACTGGGAAACTCAGGCCTGGAGGCAAACACATTGTTGTGGTGTCTTAAGAGCCAAACACCTCTTGCACCTGGGAAGATTGAATAAGCACTCCCTTGGGCTACCTTTTATGACTCTAAGGAAGAGACCCTGCCAGGCTACTTTTGGGTGATAATCACAAGGGGATGGAAAGTGCTACCTGGAAAGTCAGTGGAAGAGGCCACAGTGCCTAGGCCCTACCGCCCGGGCAGGGACTCCCCAAGCCAGGGAACCTCATGGAACACTCCTCAGAGCTATTGCCCCATGTGTGCTCTGTAGCAGAGAGCTCTTGAGATTAGGTATGTTCTGACTGGGAGACTGAGGCCCTGGCAACAGACCCATTGTTGCGGCTTCTTAACAGACAAACAACTCTTGCAACAGGGAAGATTGAATAAGCACTCTCTTGGGCTACCTTTTATGACTCTAAGGAAGAGACCCTGAAACGCTGCTTTGGGGCTTAAAATCAAAAGGGGCTGGGAAGTGCTACCTGGAAAGTCAGTTGTATCGGCCATAGTGCCTAGGTCCCATAGACCAGTTAAGGCTTCGACAGTGCCCTGGAACGTGAAGGGACCCTCCACAGCGCTTTTTCCACATGTCTCCTGTGTAGCAGAGAGCTCTGGAGAATAGTCCTGGTCTGACTGGGAAACTCCTGGAGGCAAACCCATTGTTGTGGTGTCTTTAACAGCCAAACACCTCTTGCACCTGGGAAGATTGAATAAGCACTCCCTTGGGCTACCTTTTATGACTCTAAGGAAGAGACCCTGCCAGGCTACTTTTGGGTGATAATCACAAGGGGATGGAAAGTGCTACCTGGAAAGTCAGTGGAAGAGGCCACAGTGCCTAGGCCCTACCGCCCGGGCAGGGACTCCCCAAGCCAGGGAACCTCATGGAACACTCCTCAGAGCTATTGCCCCATGTGTGCTCTGTAGCAGAGAGCTCTTGAGATTAGGTATGTTCTGACTGGGAAACTGAGGCCCTGGGAACAGACCCATTGTTTTGTTGCGGCTTCTTAACAGCAAACACCTCTTGCACACAGGGAAGATTGAATAAGCACTCCCTTGGGCTACCTTTTATGACTCTAAGGAAGAGACCCTGCCAGGCTGCTTTTGGCTGAAAATCACAAGGGGCTAGAAAGTGCTACCTGGAAAGTCAGTTGTAGGGGCATCGTGCCTAGGTCCCAAAGCCCATGTAAGGCTTCAACAGTGCCCTGAAACGTGAAGGCACCCTCCACAGCGCTTTTTCCACGTGTCTGCTCTGCAGCAGAGAGCTCTAGAGACAAGGTCTGTTCTGACTGGGAAATTGAGGCCCTGGGAGCAGACCCATTGTTGTGGCTTCTTAACAGACAAACACCTCTTGCACCAGGGAAGATTGAATAGGCACTCCCTTGGGCTACCTTTGATGACTCTAAGGAAGAGACCCTGAAACGCTGCTTTGGGGCTGAAAATCACAAGGGGCTGGGAAGTGCTACCTGGAAATTCTGTTGTAGGGGCCATAGTGAGTAGGACCCAAAGCCTAGGTAAGGCTTTGACAGTGCCTTGGAACGTGAAGGCACCTCCACAGCGCTTTTTCTACATGTCTGCTCTGTAGCAGAGGGCTCTTGAGACTAGGTCTGTTCTGACGGGGAAACTGAGGCCCTGGGAGCAGACCCATTGTTGTGGCTTCTTAACAGACAAACACCTCTTGCACCAGGGAAGATTGAATAAGCACTTCCTTGGGCTATCTTTGATGACTCTAAGGAAGAGACCCTGAAACGCTGCTTTGGGGATGAAAATCACAAGGGGCTGGGAAGTGCTACCTGGAAAGTCTGTTGTAGGGGCCAGAGTGACTAGGACCCAAAGCCTAGGTAAGGCTTTGACAGTGCCTTGGAACGTGAAGGCACCTCCACTGCGCTTTTTCCACATGTCTGCTCTGTAGCAGAGAGCTCTTGAGACTAGGTCTGGACTGACTGGGAAACTCAGGCCCTGGGATCAGACACATTGTTGTGGCTTCTTCACAGACAAACACCTCTTGCACCAGGGAAGATTGAATAAGCACTCCCTTGGGCTACCTTTTATGACTCTATGGTACACACCCTGCCAGTCTGACTTTGGCTTAAAATCACAAGCGGCTGGGAAGTGCTACCTGTAAATTCAGTTGTAGGGTCCATAGTGCCTAGGTCTCAAAGCCCAGGTAAGGCTTCGACAGTGCCCTGGAACGTGAAGGCACCCTCGACAGCGCTTTTTCCGCATGTCTGCTCTGTAGCAGAGAAGTCTGGAGACTAAACCTGGTCTGAACGGGAAACTGAGGCCTGGAGGCAAAACCATTGTTGTGGCGTCTTAACAGCCAAACACCTCTTGCACCAGGGAATATTGAATAAGCACTCCCTTGGGCTACCTGTTATGATTCTAAGGAAGAGACCCTGAAACGCTGCTTTGGGGATGAAAATCAAAAGGGGCTGGGAAGTGCTACCTGGAAAGTCAGTTGTAGAGGCCATAGTGCCTAGTGCCCAAAGCCCAGGTAAGGCTTCAACAGTGCCCTGGAATGTAAAGGCCCCCTCCACAGCGCTTTTTTTCACATGTCTGCTCTGTAGCAGAGAGCTCTGGAGATTAGGCCTGGTCTGACTGGGAAACTGAGGGCTGGAAGCAAACCCATTGTTGTGGATTCTTAGCAGCCAAACACCCTTTGCGAAAGGGAAGATTGAATAAGCACTCCCTTGTGCTACCTATTATGACTCTAAGGAAGAGACCCTGCCAGGTTGCCATCGGGCTAAAAATCACAAGGGGCTGGATAGTGCCAGCTGGAAAGTCAGTGTAGGGGCCATAGTACCTAGGCCTAACCGCCCCGGTAGGGCTTCCACAGGGCACGGGAACGTCAAGGAACCCTCCTCAGAGCTAAAGCCCCATGTGTACTCTGTAGCACAGAGCTCGCGAGACTAGGGCTGGTCTAACTGGGAAACTGAGGCCCTGGGAACAGAACCATTGTAGGGGCTTTTGAACACTCCATAACTCGCTGTTCGCGGGAAGATGGTGAAAGCAATACCTTGGGCGGACTTTGCTCCCTCCATGGAATAGAGCCTGCGATGCCACCCTCGGGCTGAAAATCACATGGTGCTGGGAATGTTACCTGGCAGGTGTGTTTGTAGGGGCCATAGCGAGTAGGAGGGACTCACTGCCCAGGTAAGGCTTAGAAAGTGCCCTGGAAGGTAAAGGCACCGTCCACTGCACATTTTCCACATATCTGCTCTGTGGCAGAGAGAGCTCTGGAGACTAGTCCTGGTCTGACTAGAAAATTGAGGCCTGGAGGTAAACCCATTGTTGTGGATTCTTAACAGCCAAACACCTGTTGCACCAGGGAAGATTGAATAGACACTCCCTTGCGCTGGATTTACTCCCTCCAAAGAAGAGACAGCCTGCTAGATCGCATTTGACCTGAAAATCACATTGGACTGGGAAGTGCTAGCTGGGAAGTCAGTTTTCAGCGGCTGAAGCGCCTAGTCACCACTTCCAGGTTAGGGCTTTCACAGTGCCCGGGAACGTTAAGGCAGCCTCCACACCACTGTTTCCCCCCAAGTGTGCTCGGTAGCAGAGAGCTCGTGTGACTAGGTCTGTTCTGACTTTGGAAGTCAAGCCCTGGATCAGCCCCAGTGTTTTGGTGTCTGAAGAGCTTCTCTCCTCCCCCGCAAGGGAAGCCTGAAAACGTCTCTCTGGGGCTGCCTTTCCTCCCTGCAAGGAAGATAGCCTGACGAGCCTGCACCAGGTGCAGGTGCCATCGCGCTGGGAAGTGCTAGCTGGGAAGTCAGTTTTTAGCAGGCAGAGCTCCCAGGTCCCACTTCCTTGGTAGGGCTTTCCCAGTGCCAAGGAACCCCAAGGCACTCTCCACACCACTGTTTCTCCAAGTGTGCTCTGTAACAGACAGCTCGCGCGACTAGGCCTGATCTGACTAGGAAACTGAAGCTCTGGAATCAGACCCATTTTGTGGCCTCTGAACAGCCCCACACTTGCTGTTGAAAAGAGGATTGAATCAGCGCTCTGTTGTGCTGCCTTTTCTCCCTCCAAGGAAGATGGCCTGCTAGGCTGCATTCGGACTGAAAATCACATTGGATGGGGAAGTGCTAGCTGGGAAGTCAGTTTTAAGCGGCTGGAGCTCCTAGGCCCCACTTCCCGGGTAGGGCTTCCCCAATGACTGGGAACGTCAAGGCACCCTCCACACCGTTGTTTTCCAATATGTGCTCTGTAGCAGAGAGCTCTTGAGACTAGGTCTGTTCTGACTGGGAAACTGAGGCCCTGGGGCAGACCCAATGTTGTGGCTTCTTAACAGAAAAACACCTCTTGCACCAGGGAAGATTGAATAAGCACTCCCTTGGGCTACTTTTTTTGACTCTAAGGAAGAGTCCCTGAAACACTGCTTTGGGGCGGAAAATCACAAGGGGCTGGGAAGTGCTACCTGGAAAATCAGTTTTATGGGCGATAGTGTCTAGGTACCAAAGCACAGGGAAGGCTTCGACAGTGCCCTGGAACGTGAAGGCACCATCCACAGCGCATTTTCCACATGTTTGCTCTGTAGCAGAGAGCTCTGGAGACTAGGCCTGGTCTGAATGGGAAAATGAGGCCTGGAGGCAAACCCATTGTTGTGGCGTCTTAACAGCGAAACACCTCTTGCACCAGGGAAGATTGAATAAGCACTCCCTTGGGCTACCTTTTATGACTCTAAGGAAGAACCCTGCCAGGCTGCCTTTAGCTGAAAATCACAAGGGGCTGGAAAGCTTAACCTGGAAAGTCAGTGGAAAAGGCCACGCTGCCTCGGCCCAGCGCCCGGGTAGGGCTTCCTCAAGCCAGGGAACCTCAAGGAACACTCCTCAGAGCTATTGCCCCATGTGTGCTCTGTAGCAGAGAGCTCTGGAGACTAGGTCTGTTCTGACTGGGAAACTGAGGCCCTGGGAGCAAATCCATTGTTGTGGCTTCTTAACAGACAAACACCTCTTGCACCAGGAAAGATTGAGTAAGCACTCCCTTGGGCTACCTTTTATAACTCTATGGAGGAGACCCTGAAACGCTGCTTTGGGGCTGTAAATCACAAGGGGCTGGGAAGTGCTACCTGGAAAGTCAATTATATCGGCCATAGTGCCTAGTTCCTAAAGTCCAGGTAAGACTTCGACAGTGCCCTGGAAGAAGGCACCCTCCACAGCGCTTTTTCCACATGACAGTGCCCTGGAACGTGAAGGCACCCTCCACAGTTGTGCTTTTTCACATGTGTTTCTATGTAGCAGAGAGCTCTGGACTCTAAGGAGACTAGGCTGCATTGGGGCTGAAAATCACAAGAAAGTGCTACTAGGAAAGTCAGTGGAGGCCTGTAGCCTAGCAGCACCCCATAGGGCTTGTGGGAACTTCTTAAACAGCAAAACACTGGGTGCTCTGTAGCAGGGAGAAGGTTTGTTTCTGACTGAAAAATTGTGGCCCTGGGAGCATGAATAAGAACTCCCTTGGGGACTACCTTTTATGACTCTAAGAAGAGAAGAGACCCTGCCAGGCTGCCTTTGGCTAAAAATCACAAGGGGCTGGATAGAGCTACCTGGAAAGTCAGTGGAAGTAGCCACAGTGCCTAGGGCCCTCCGCCCGGGTAGGGCTGCCCCAAGCCAGGGAACCTCAAGGAACACTCCTCAGAGCTATTGCCCCCATGTGTGCTCTGTAGCAGAGAGCTCTGGAGACTACGTCTGTTCTGACTGGGAATCTGAGACCCTGGGAGCAGACCCATTGTTGTGGCTACTTAACAGACAAACACCTCTTGACCAGGGAAGCTTGAATAAGCACTCCCTTGGGCTACCTTTTATGACTCTAAGAAAGAGGCCCTGCCAGGCTGCCTTTGGCTGAAAATCAGAAGCGGCTGGAAAGTGCTACCTGGAAAGTCAGTGGAAGAGGCCACAGTGCCTAGGCCCCACCGCCTGGGTAGGGCTTCCCCAAGCCAGGGAACCTCAAGGAACACTCCTCAGAGCTATTGCCCCATCTGTGCTCTGTATCAGAGGGCTCTGGAGACTACTAGGTCTGTTCTGACTGTAAACTGAGGCCCTCGGAACAGACCCATTGCTGTGGCTTCTTAACAGACAAACACCTCTTTCACCAGAGAGGCTTTAATAAGCACTCCCTTGGGCTACCTTTTATGACTCTAAGGAAGAGACCCTGCCAGACTGTATTTGGCTGAAAATCACAAGGGGCTGGAAAGTGCTACCTGGAAAGTCAGTGGAAGAGGCCACAGTGCCTAGGCCCCACCGCCCGGGTAGGGCTTCCCCAAGCCAGGGAACCTCAAGGAACACTCCTCAGAGCTATTGCCAAATGTGTGCTCTATAGCAGAGGGCTCTGGAGACTAGTAGGTCTTTTCTGACTGTAAACTGAGGCCCTCGGAACAGACCCATTGCTGTGGCTTCTTAACAGACAAACACCTCTTGCACCAGGGAAGCTTGAATAAGCACTCCTTTGGGCTACCTTTTATGACTCTAAGGAAGAGACCATGCCAGGCTGCCTTTGGCTGAAAATTACAAGGGTCTGGAAAGTGCTACCTGGAAAGTCAGTGGAAGAGGCCACAGTTCCTAGGCCCTACCGCCTGGGTAGGGCTTCCCCAAGCCAGGAAACCTCAAGGAAGACTCCTCAGAGCTATTGCCCCATGTCTGCTCTGTAGCAGCCAGCTCTGGAGACTACTAGGTCTGTTCTGACTGGGAAACTGAGGCCCTGGGAGCAGATCCATTATTGTGGCTTCTTAACAGACAAACACCTCTTGCACCAGGGAAGCCTGAATAAGCACTCCTTTGGGCTACCTTTTATGAGTCTAAGGAATAGAGCCTGCCTGGCTGCCTTTGGCTGAAAATCACAAGGGGCTGGAAAGTGCTACCTGGAATGTCAGTGGAAGAGGCCACAGTGCCTAGGGAAACCTCAAAGAACACTCCTCAGAGCTATTGCCCCATGTGTGCTCTGTAGCAGAGAGCTCTGGAGACCAGGTCTGTTCTGACTGGGAAACTGAGGCCCTGGGCGCAGACCCATTGTTGTGGCTACATAACAGACAAACACCTCTTGCACCAGGGAAGCCTGAATAAGCACTCCCTTGGGCTATCTTTTATGACTCTAAGGAAGAGACCCTGCCAGGCTCCATTTGGTTGAAAATCACAAAGGGCTGGAAAGTGCTAGCTGGAAAGTCAGTGGTAGGGGCCATTTTGCCTAGGCCCCTCCGCCCCGGTAGGGCTTCCCCAAGCCCGTGAACGTCAAGGCACCCTCCTCAGAGCTAATGCCCCATGTGTGCTCTGTAGCAGAGAGCTCTGGAGACTAGGCCTGTTCTGACTAGGAAAGTGAGGGCTGGAGGCAAACCCATTGTTGTGCCTTCTTAACAGTAAACACCTGTTTCGCAGGGAAGATTGGATAAGCACTCCCTTGGGCTACCTTTTATGACTCTAAGGAAGAGAGACCCTGCCAGGCTGCCTTTGGCTGAAAATCACAAGGGGCTGGAAAGTGCTAACTGGAAAGTCAGTTGTAGGGGCCATAGTGCCTAGGTCCCAAAGCCCAGGTAAGGCTCCCACCGTGCCCTGGATCGTGAAGGCACCTTCAACATGGCTTTTTTCCACATGTCTGTTCTGTAGCAGAGAGCTCTTGAGACTAGGTCTGTTCTGACTGGGAAACTGAGGCCCTGGGAGCAGACCCATTGATGTGGCTTCTTCACAGACAAACACCTGTTGCACCAGGGAAGTTTGAATCAGCACTCCCTTGGGCTGCATTTGCTCCCTCCAAAGAAGACAGCCGGCTAGGCCACATTTGAACTGAAAATCACATTGGACTGGAAAGTGCTAGCTGGGAAATTAGTTTTCAGCGGCAGGAGCGCCTTGTCCCCACTTCCAGGGTAGGCCTTTACCAGTGCCCGGGAACGTCAAGACAGCCTCCACACCACTGGTTCCGCAACTATGCTCTGTAGCAGAGAGCTCGCGCGAGTAGGCCTGGTCTGACTTGGGAAGTCAAGTCTTGGAACAGCCCCAGTGTTTTGGTGTCTGAAGAGCTTCTCTCTTGCCCCACGAGGGAAGCCTGAAAACGACTCTGTGGGGCTGCCTTTCCTCCCTGCAAGGAAGAGAGCCTGCCGAGCCTGCACCAGATGCAGGTGTCATCGCGCTGGGAAGTGCTAGCTGGGAAGTCAGTTTTTAGCGGCCAGAGCTCCCAGGTCCGACTTCCCGAGTAGGGCTTTCCCAGTGCCCGGAAACATCAAGGCACCCTCCACAACATTGATTCCCAATGTGTGCTCTGAAGCAGACAGCTTGCGGGACTAGGCCTATTCGGACTAGGAAACTGAAGCTCTGGAATCAGAAACATTTTGTGGCTTCTGAAGAGCCCCACACTTGCTGGGAAGGAGGATTGAATCAGCACTCTGTTGGGCTGCCTTTTCTCCCTCCAAGGAAGACGGCCTGCTAGGCCGCATTCGGGCTCAAAATCACGTTGGTTGGACGGGGAAGCGCTAGCTGGAAAGTCAGTTTTCAGCGGCTGGAGCGCCTAGGCCCCACTTCCCGGGTAGGGCTTCCCCAATGCCCGGGAACATCAGGCACACACTCCACAAGGTTGATTCCCAATGTGTGCTCTGTAGAAGAGAGCTTGTGAGACTAGGCCTGTTAGGACTAGGAAACTGAAGCTCTGGAATCAGACCCATTTTTTGGCTACTGAACAGCCCCACACTTGCTGTGCGAAGGAGGATTGAATCAGCACTCTGTTGGGCTGCTTTTTCTACCTCCAAGGCAGACGGCCTGCTAGGGCGCATTTGAGCTCAAAATCACGTTGGACGGGGAAGTGTTAGCTGGGAAGTCAGTTTTCAGCGGCTGGAGCGCCTAGGCCCCACTTCCCGGGTAGGGCTTCCCCAGTGACCGGGAACGTCAAGGCACCCTCCACACCGTTGTTTTCTAATGTGTTCTCTGTAGAAGAGAGCTCTCGAGACTAGACCTGGTCTGACTAGGAAACTGATGTCCTGTGAGGAACCCTTGGTTGTGGCTTCTGAACAGCCCAACACTTGTTGCGGGAAGGCGGATTGAATCAGCACTTCCTTGGGCTGCATCTGCTCCCTCCAAAGAAGGCAGCCTGCTAGGCCGCATTTGACCTGAAAATCACATTGGACTGGGAAGTGCTAGCTGGGAAGTCAGTTTTCAGCGGCTGGAGCGCCTAGTCCCCACTTCCAGGGTAGGGCTTTCCCAGTGCCCGGGAAAGTCAAGGCAGCTTCCACACCACTGTTTCCCCAAGTGTGCTCTGTAGCAGAGAGCTCCCGTGACTAGGCCTGGTCTGACTTGGGAAGTCAAGCCCTGGAACAGCCCCAGTCTTTTGGTGTCTGAAGAGCTTCTCTCTTGCCCCACGAGAGAAGCCTGAAAACGACTCTCTGGGGTTGCCTTTCCTCCCTGCCAGGAAGAGAGCCTGCGGAACCTGCACCAGGTGCAGGTGCCATAGGGCTGGGAAGTGCTAGCTGCGAAGTCCGTTTTTAGTGGCCAGAGCTCCCAGGCCCCACTTCCCGGGGAGGGCTTTCCCAGGGCCCGCGAACATTAAGGCACTCTCCACACCAGTGTTTCTCCAAGTGTGCTCTGTAGCAGGGAGTTCGTGTGACTACGCCTGGTCTGACTAGGAAACTGAGGCTCTGGAATCAGACCTATTTTCTGGCTTCTGAACAGCCCCACACTTGCTGTGCGAAGGAGGATTGAATCAGCACTCTGTTGGGCTGCCTTTTCTGGCTCCAAGGAAGACGTCCTGCTAGGCTGCATTCGGGCTGAAAATCAGATTGGACTGGGAAGTGCTAGCTGGAAACTCAGTTTTCAGCGGCTAGCAGGCTGTCTTCTTTGGAGGGAGCAAATGCAGCCCAAGGAAGTGCTGATTCATTTCCCCTTCCCGCATTAAGTGTTGGGCTGTGCAGAAGGCACAACCAAGGGTTCCTCCCAGGACCTCAGTTTCCTAGTCAGACCAGGCCTAGTCTCGCAAGCTCTCTGCTACAGAGCACACATTGGAAATCAAAGTTGTGGAGGGTGCCTTGACGTTCCCGGGCACTGGGAAAGCCCTTCCCGGGAAGTGGGGCCTGGGAGCTCTGGCCACTAAAAACTGACTTCCCAGCTAGCACTTCCCAGCCCGATGGCACCTGCACCTGGTGCAGGCTCGACAGGCTCTCTTCCTTGCAGGGAAGAAAGGCAGTCCCAGAAATTGGTTTTCAGGCTTCCCTCACGGGGCAAGAGAGAAGATCTTCAGACACCAAAACACTGGGGCTGTTCCCGGGCTTGACTTCCCAAGTCAGACCAGTCCTAGTCGTGCGAGCTATGTGCTACAGAGCACACTTGGGGAAACAATGGTGTGGAGAGTGTCTTGACGCTGCCGGGCACTGGGAAAGCCCTACCCGGGAAGAGGGAACTAGGCTCTCCAGCTGCTGAAACCTGACTTCCTAGCTAGCATTTCCCAGTCCAATATGATATTCAGGTCAAATGCGGCCTAGCAGGCTGTCTTTGCAGGGCAGGGAGCAAAGTGCTAGCCCCCCTTCGGGAGTGCTGATTCAAATCCGCCTTCGTGCATTAAGTGTTGGGGTGTTCAGAAGACACAACCAAGGGTTTTTTTCCAGGACCTCAGTTTCCCTAGTCAAATCAGGCCTAGTGTCACGAAATTTCTGCTACAGTGCACACATTGGGAAAACAACGGTGTGGAGGGTGCATTGACGTTCCCGGGCACTGGGAGGGAGCCCTACCCGGGAAGTGGGGCCTAGGCGCTCTAGCCACTGAAAACTGACTTCCCGGCTAGCACTTCCCCTCCAATGTGATTTTCAGCACCAAATGCGGCCTAGCAGGCCGTCTTCCTTGGAGGGAGAAAAAGCAGCCCCCTGGCAAGAGTGCTGATTCAATCCTCCTTCGCACAGCAAGTGTGGGGCTGTTCAGAAGCCACAAAATGGGTCTGATTTCAGAGCTTCATTTTCCTAGTCAGACCAGGCCTTGTCGCGCGAGCTCTCTGCTATAGAGCACACTTGGGGAAACAGTGGTGTGGAGGCTGCCTTGATGTTCCCGGACACTGGGAAAGCCCTACCCTGGAAGTGGGGACTAGGCGCTCCAGCCGCTGAAAACTGACTTCCCAGCTAGCGCTTCCCCGTCCAATGTGATTTTCAGCCCGAATGCGGCCTAGCAGGCCGTCTTCCTTGGAGGGAGAAAAGGCAGCCCAACAGAGTGCTGTTTCAATCCTTCTTTCAACAGCAAGTGTGGGGCTGTTCAGAGGCCACAAAATGGGTCTGATTATAGAGCTTCAGTTTCCTAGTCAGAAAAGGCCTAGTCTCGCAAGCTCTCTGCTACATAGCACACATTGGGAAAAAAAGTTGTGGAGGGTGCCTTGACGTTCCCGGGCACTGGGAAAGCGCTACCGGGAAGTGGGGCCTGGGTGCTCTGGCCGCTAAAAACTGAGTTCCCATCTAGCACTTCATAGCCCGATGGCACCTGCACCTTGTGCAGGCTCGTCAGGCTCTCTTCCTTGCAAGCAGGAAAGGCAGCCCCAGAGAGTCGTTTTCAGGCTTCCCTCGCAGGGCAAGAGAGAAGCTCTTCAGACAGCAAAAGACTGGGGTATTCCAGGGCTTGACTTCCCAAGTCAGACCAGGCCTAGTCGCACGAGCTCTCTGCTACAGAGCACACTTGGGGAAACAGTGGTGTGGAGGCTGCCTTGACGTTCCCGGGAACTGGGAAAGCCCTACCCTGGAAGTGGGGACTAGGCGCTCCAGCCGCTGAAAATTGACTTCCCAGCTAGCACTTCCCAGTCCATTGTGAATTTCAGGTCAAATGCGGCCTAGCAGGCTATCTTCTTTGAGGGAGCAAATGCAGTCCAAGGGAGTGCTGATTCAATCCGCCTTCCCGTATCAAGTGTTGGGCTGTTCAGAAGCCACAACCAAGGGTTCCTCCCAGGACCTCAGTTTCCTTCTTAGAGCAGACCTAGTCTCGCGAGCCCTCTGCTACAGGGCACACATTGGGAAACATCGGTGTGGAGGCTGCCTTGACGTTCCCGGGAACTGGGGTAGCCCTTCCCGGGAAGTGGTGCCTAGGTGCTCCAGCCGCTGAAATCTGACTTCCCAGCTAGCACTTCCCCATCCAATGTGATTTTCAGCCCGAATGCGGCCTAGGAGGCCGTCTTCCTTGGAGGGGGAAAAGGCAGCCCAACAGAGTGCTGATTCAATCCTCCTTCGCAAAGCAAGTGTGGGGCTGTTCAGAAGCCACAATATGGGTCTGATTCCAGAGCTTGAGTTTCCTAGTCATAACAGGCCTCGTCGCACGAGCTCTCTGCTACAGAGCACTCTTGGAGAAACAGTGGTTTGGAGAGTGCCTTGAAGTTCATGGGCACTGGGAAAGCCCCACCAGGGAAGTGGGGCCTGGGAGCTCTGGCCGCTAAAAATTGACTTCCCAGGTAGCACTTCCCAGCCCTATGGCACCTGTACCTTGTGCAGGCTCGGCAGGCTCTCTTCCTTGCAGGGAGGAAAGGCAGCCGCAGAGAGTCGTTTTCAGCCTTCCCTTGCGGAGCAAGAGGGAAGCTCTTCAGACACCGAAACACTGGGTATGTTCCAGGGCTTGACTTCCCAAGTAACACCAGGCCTAGTCGCGCGAGCTCTCTGCTATAGAGCACACTTGGGGAAACAGTGGTGTGAAGGCTGCCTTGACGTTCCCGGGCAGTGGGGAAGCCCTACCTGGGAAGGGGGGCCTAGGCGCTCCTGCTGCTGAGAAACTGATTTCTGACCTAGCACTTCCCAGTCCATTGACATTTTAAGCCTGAATGCGGCCTAGCAGGACGTCTTCCTTGGAGGGGGGAAAGGCAGCCCAACAGAGTGCTGATTCAATTCTCGTTCGCACAGCAAGTGTGGGGCTGTTCAGAAGCCACAAAATGGGTCTGATTCTAGAGCCTCAGTTTCCTAATCAGACCAGGCCTAGTCGCGCGATCTCTCTGCTAGAGAGCACACTTGGAGAAACAGTGGTGTGGAGAGTGCCTTGACGTTTCCGGGCACTGGGAAAGCCCTACCTGGGATGTTGAGCCTGGAATCGCTGACCGCTAAAAACTGACTTCCCAGCTAGCACTTCCCAGCCCGATGGCACCTGCACCTGGTGCAGGCTCGGCAGGCTCTCTTCCTTGCAGGGAGGAAAGGCAGCCCCAGAGAGTCATTTTCAGGCTTCCCTCACGGGGCAAGAGAGAAGCTCCTCAGACACCAAAACACTGGGGCTGTTCCATGGCTTGACTTCCCAAGTCAGACCAGGCCCTGTCGTGCGAGCTCTCTGCTACAGAGCACACTTTGGGAAACAACGGTGTGGAGGGTGCCTTGAAGTTCCCGGGCACTGGGGAAGCCCTTCCTGGGAAGTAGGGCCAAGGCGCTCCAGCCACTGAAAACTGACTTCCCAGCTAGCACTGCACAATCCAATGACATTTTCAGCCCGAATGAGGGCAAAAGGACATCTTCCTCGGAGGGAGAAAAGGCAGCCCATCAGAGTGCTGATTCAAACCTCCTTCTCACAGCATGTGTGGGACTGTTCAGAAGCCACAAAATGGGTCTGATTCCAGAGCTTCAGTTTCCTAGTCAGACCAGGCCTAGTCGCGCGAGCTCTCTGCTACAGAGCACACTTGGAGAAACAGTGGTGTGGAGCGTCCCTTGATGTTCCCGGGCCCTGGAAAGACCTACCCGGAAAGTGGGGTCTGGGAGCTCTGGCCGCTAAAAACTGACTTTCCAGCTAGCACTTCCCAGCCCGATGGCACCTGCACCAGGTGCAGGCTTGGCAGGCTCTCTTCCTTGCAGGGAGGAAAGGCAGCCCCAGAGAGTCGTTTTCAGTCTTCCCTCGGGGGGCAAGAGAGAAGCTCTTCAGACACCAAAAACACTGGGGCTGTTCCAGGGCTTGACTTCCCAAGTCAGACCAGGCCTAGTCGCGCAAGAGCTCTCTGCTACAGAGCACACATTGGGAAAACACAACGGTGTGGAGGCTGCCTTGACGTTCCCGGGCACTGGGAAAGCCCTACCCTGGAAGTGGGGCCTAGGCGCTCCAGCCGCTGAAAACTGACTTCCCAGCTAGCACTTCCCAGTCCAATGTGATTTTCAGCCCGAAATGCGGCCTAGCAGGCTGTCTTCCTTGGAGGGAGCAAATGCAGCCCAAGGGAGTGCTGATTCAATCCTCCTTCCCCAATCAAGTGTGGGGGGCTGTTCAGAAGCCACAAACAAGGGTCTCCTCCAGGACCTCAGTTTCCTAGTCAGACCAGGCCTAGTCTCGCGAGCTCTCTGCTACAGAGCACACATTGGGAAACAACAGTGTGGAGGGTGCCTTGACGTTCCCGGGCACTGGGGAAGCCCTACCCGGGAAGTGGGGCCTAGGCGCTCCAGCCGCTAAAAACTGACTTCCCAGCTAGCACTTCCCAGTCCAATGTGATTTTCAGCCCGAATGCGGCCTAGCAGGCTGTCTTCTTTGGAGGGAGAAAAGGCAGCCCAACAGAGTGCTGATTCAATCCTCCTTCGCATAGCAAGTCTGGGGCTGTTCAGAAGCCACAAAATGGGTCTGATTCCAGAGCCTCAGTTTCCTAGTCAGACCAGGCCTAGTCTCGCGAGCTCTCTGCTACAGAGCACACTTGGGGAAACAGTGGTGTGGAGGGTGCCTTGACGTTCCCGGGCACTGGGAAAAGCCCTACCCGGGAAGTGGGGCCTGGGAGCTCTGGCCGCTAAAAAAAACTTCCCAGCTAGCACTTCCCAGACCGATGGCACCTGCACCTGGTGCAGGCTCGGCAGGCTCTCTTCCTTGCAGGGAGGAAAGGCAGCCCCAGAGAGTCGTTTTCAGCCTTCCCTCGCGGGGCAAGAGAGAAGCTCCTCAGACACCCAAAACACTGGGGCTGTTCCAGGGCTTGACTTCCCAAGTCAGACCAGGCCTAGTCACGCGAGCTCTCTGCTACAGAGCACACTTGGAGAACCAGTGGTGTGGAGGCTGCCTTAACATTCCCGGGCACTGTGAAAGCCCTACCCTGGAAGTGGGGACTAGGCGCTCCAGCCGCTGAAAACTGACTTCCCAGCTAGCACTTCCCAGCTCCTATGTGATTTTCAGTCAAATGCGATCTAGCAGGCTCTCTTCTTTGGAGGGAGTAAATGCAGCCCAAGAGAGTGCTTATTCAATCTTCCCTGGTGCAACAGGTGTTTGGCTGTTAAGAATACACAACAATGGGTTTGCCTCCAGGCCTGCATTTTCTAGTCAGACCAGGACCTAGTCTCCAGAGCTCTCTGCCACAGAGCAGATATGTGGAAAATGTGCAGTGGACGGTGCCTTCACATTCCAGGGCACTTTGTAAGCCTTACCTGGGCAGTGAGTCCTACTTGCTATGGCCCCTACAAACACACCTCCCAGGTAAAATTCCCAGCCCCATGTGATTTTCAGCCCGAGGGCGGCATCGCAGGCTCTCTTCCATGGAGGGAGCAAAGGCCGCCCAAGGTATTGCTTTCTCCATCCTCCATTGAACAGCAAGTGTTGGGCTGTTCAGAAGCCCCTACAATGGGTCTGCTCCCAGGGCCTCAGTTTCCCACTCAGAACAGACCTAGTCTCAAGAGCTCTCTGCTAGTGAGCACACATGGGGCAATAGCTCTGAGGAGGGTTCCTTGAGGTTCCCTGGCTTGGGGAAGCCCTACCCGGTCGGTCGAGCGCCCAGGCACTGTGGCCTCTACCACTGACTTTCCAGGTAGCTCTTTCCAGCCCCTTGTGATTTTCAGCCAAAGGCAGCCTGGTAGGGTCTCTTCCTTAGAGTCATAAAAGGTAGCCCAAGGGAGTGCTTATTCATTCTTCCCTGGTTCAAGAGGTGTTTGTCTGTTAAGAAGCCACAACAATGGGTTTGCTTCCACACGTCAGTTTCCTAGTCAGACCAGGCCTTATCTCCAGAGCTCTCTGCTACAGAGCAGACATGTGGAAAAAGCGCTGTGAAGGGTGCCTTCACGTTCCAGGGCACTGTCGAAGCCTTACCCTGGCGGTGGGCCCTAATTCCTATGGCCCCTACAAACATACTTCCCAGGTAGCAGTTCCTAGCCCCATGTGATTTTCAGCCTGAGGGCGGCGTGGCTGGATCTCTTCCATGGAGTGAGCAAAGGCAGCACAAGGTATTGCTTTTTCCATCCTCCCTCAAACAGCAAGTGTTGGGCTGTTCAGAAGCCACTACATTGGGTCTGCTCCCAGGGCCTCAGTTTCCCAGTCAGAACAGACCTAGTCTCGGAAGCTCTCTGCAACAGAGTACACATGGGAAATAGCTCTGAGGAGGGTGCCTTGACATTCCCGGGCTCTCAGGAAGCCCTAACCTGGCAGTGGGGCTTAGGTGCTATGGCCCCTACAAACTGACTTCCAAGGTAGCACTCCCCAGCCCCATGTGATTTTCAGCCCGTGAGTGCCCTGGCAGGCTCTCTTCCGTGGAGGAAGCAAAGGCAGCACAAGGGAGTGCTTCTGCAATCCTCCCTCGCGCAGCAAGTGTTGGGCTGTTCAGAAGCCCCAACAATGGTTCTGCTCCAAGGGCTTCAGTCTCCAACCATATCAAGCCTAGTCTGGTGAGCTCTCTTTTACAGTGCACACAAGGGGAAACAGTGGTGTGGAGGGTGCCTTGACGTTGCCGGTCACTGGGGTAGCCCTACCCGGGTGGCGGAGCCTAGGCACTACGGTCCCGACAAATTGACTTCCGAGGTAGCACGTTGCAGCCCCAAGTGATTTTCAGCACGAAGGCGGCCTGTCAACCTCTCTTCCCTGGAGGGACCAAATGGAGCCTAAGGGAGTGTTTCTTTAAGCCTCCTTCCATCAGCAAGTTTTGGGCTCTGCAGAGTCCCAAAATGGATCTGCACACAGGGCCTCACTTTTCTAGCCAGACTAGGTCTAGTCGGCGAGTTCTCCGCTACAGTGCACACATGGGGAAACATTGGTGTGGAGGGTGCCTTGACATTGCCGGGCACAGGGGAAGCCCTACCCGGGTGGCGGTGACTAGGCGCTATGGCCCCTACCACTGACTTTCCAGGTAGCACTTTCCAGCCCCTTGTGATTTTCAGCCCCAAGGCAGCCTGGCAGGGTCTCCTCCTTGGAGGGAAGAAAGGGAGCCCAAGGGAGTGCTTCTTCAATCCTCCCTAGAACAGCAAGTGTTGCGCTGTTCAGAAGCGACTACAATGGGTCTGCTCCCAGGGCCTCAGTTCCCCAGTCAGAACAGACCTAGTCTCAAGAGCTCTCTGTTAAAGAGCACACATGGGGCAATAGCTCTGAGGAGGGTTCCATGAGTTTCCCTGACTTAGGGAAGTCCTACCCGAGCGGTGGGACCTAGGTACTGTTGCCTCTACCACTGAATTTCCAGGTAGCACTTTCCAGCCCCTTCTGATTTTCAGCCAAAGGCAACCTGGCAGGGTCTCTTCCTTAGAGTCATAAAAGGTAGCCCAAGGGAGTGCTTATTCAATCTTCCCTGGTGCAAGAGGTGTTTGTCTGTGAAGAAGCCACAACAATGGGTCTGCTCCAAGGGACTCAGTTTCCCAGTCAGAACAGACCTAGTCTCAAGAGCTCTCTGCTACAGAGCACACTTGGGGCAATAGCTCTGAGGAGTGTACCTTGAGGTTCCCTGTCTTGGGGAAGCCCTACCCTGGCGCTGGGGCCTAGGCACTGTGGCCTCCTGCACTGACTTTCCAGGTAGCACTTTCCAGCCCCTTGTGATTTTCAGCCAAAGGCAGCCTGGCAGGGTCTCTTCCTTAGAGTCATAAAAGGTAGCCCAAGGGAGTGCTTCTTCAGTCTTGCCTGGTGCAAGAGGTGTTTGTCTTTGAAGAAGCCACAACAATGGGTCTGCTCCCAGGGCCTCAGTTTCCTAGTCAGAACAGACCTAGTCTCAAGAGCTCTCTGCTACAGAGCACACATGGGGCAATAGCTCTGAGGAGTGTTGCTTGAGGTTCCCTGGCTTGGGGAAGCCCTACCCGTGCATTGGG
Source organism: Okapia johnstoni (assembly GCA_024291935.2). Taxonomy (NCBI): domain Eukaryota; kingdom Metazoa; phylum Chordata; class Mammalia; order Artiodactyla; family Giraffidae; genus Okapia; species Okapia johnstoni. The sequence goes on along the minus strand of JAGTYA010000125.1, from coordinate 26,893 downwards.
GCCTAGGCACTGTGGCTTCTTCCACTGAATTTCCATCCCCTTGTGATTTTCAGCAAAAGGCAGCCTGGCAGGGTCTCTTCCTTAGAGTCATAAAAGGTATCCCAAAGGAGTGCTTAATCAATCTTCCCTGGTGCAAGAGGTGTTTGGCTGTTAAGACGCCACAACAATGGGTTTGCCTACAGGCTTCAGTTTCCCAGTCAGACAACGCCTAGTCTCCAGAGCTCTCTGCTACAGAGCAGACATGTGGAAAAAGTGCTGTTGAGGGTGCCTTCACGTTCCAGGGCACTGTCGAAGCCTTATCTGTGCTTTGGGACCTAGGCACTATGGCCCCTACACCTGACTTTCCAGGGAGCACTTCCCAGCCCCTTGTGATTTTCAGCCCCATAGCAGCGTTTCAGGGTCTCTTCCGTCGAGTCATAAAAGGTAGCCCAAGGGAGTGCTAATTCAGTCTTCTCTGGTGCAAGAGGTGTTTGTTTGTGAAGAAGCCACAACAATGGTACTGCTCCCAGGGCCTCAGTTTCCCAGGCAGAAGAGATCTAGTCTCAATAGCTCTCTGCTACAGAGCACACATTGGGCAATAGCTCTGAGGAGTGTTCCCTGAGGTCCCCGGGCTTGGGGAAGCCCTACCCGGTCGCTGGGGCCTAGGCACGTTGGCCTCTTCCACTGACTTTCCAGGTAACACTTTCCACCCCCTTTTGATTTTCAGCCAAAGGCAGCCAGGAAGGGTCTCTTCCTTAGAGTCATAAAAGTTAGCCCAAGGTAGTGCTTATTCAATCTTCCCTGATATAAGTGTTGTTTGGCTGTTAAGACGCCACAACAATGGGTTTGCCTCTAGGCCTCAGTTTTCCAGTCAGACCAGGCCTAGACTCCTGACCTCTCTGCTACAGAGCAGACATCTGGAAAAAGCGCTGTGGAGGGTGCCTTCACGTTCCAGGGCACTGTCGAAGCCTTACCTGGGCTTTGGGACCTAGGCACTATGGCCCCTACAACTGACTTTCAAGGTAGCACTTCCCAGCCCCTTTTGATTTTCAGCCCCAATGCAGAGTTTCAGGGTCTCTTCGTTAGAGTCATGAAAAGTAGCACAAGGGAGGGCTTATTCAATCTTCCCTGGTGCATGAGGTGTTTGGTTGTGAAGAAGCCACAACAATGGGTCTGCTCCCAGGGCCTCAGTTTCCCAGTCAGAACAGACCTAGTCTCAAGAGCTCTCTGCTACAGAGCACATATGTGGCAATAGCTCTGAGGAGTGTTCCTTGAGGTTCCCTGGCTTGGGGAATCCCTACCCGGGACGGTGGGCCTAGGCACTGTGGCCTCTTCCACTGACTTTCCAGGTAGCACTTTCCAGCCCCTTGCGATTTTCAGCCAAAGGCAGCCTGGCAGGGTCTCTTCCTTAGAGTCATAAAAGGTAGCCCAAGGAAGTGCTTAGTCAATCTTCCCTGGTGCAAGAGGAGTTTGGCTGTTAAAAAGCCACAACAATGGGTTTGCCTCCAGGCCTCTGTTTCCGAGTCAGACCAGGGCTAGTCTCCAGAGCTCTCTGCTACAGAGCAGACCTGTGGAAAAAGTGCTGTGGATGGTGCCTTCACGTTCCAGGGCACTGACAATCCTTACCAGGGCGGTGGGCCCTAATCGCTATGGACCCTACAAACGGACTTCCCAGGTAGCACTTCCCAGACCCATGTGATTTTCAGCCCCAAAGCAGCGTTTCAGGGTCTCTTCCTTAGAGTCATAAAAGGTAGCCCAAGGGAGGGCTTATTCAATCTTCCCTGGTGCAAGAGGTGTCTGGCTGTTAAGACGCCACAACAATGGTTTTTCCTCCAGGACTCAGTTTCCCATTCAGACCAGGCCTTGTCTCCAGAGCTTTCTGCTACAGCCAGACATGTGGAATTAGCGCTTTGGAGGGTGCCTTCACTTCCAGGGCACTGTCGAATCCTTACTTGGGCTTTGGAACCTATGCAATATGGCCCCTACAACTGACTTTTCAGGTAGCACTTCCCAGCCCCTTTTGATTTTCAGCCCCAAAGGAGCGTTTCAGGGTCTCTTCCTTAGAGTCATAAAAGGTAGCCCAAGGGAGTGCTTATTCAATCTTCCCTGGGGTAATAGGTGCTTGGCTGTAAAGACGCCACAACAATGGGTTTGCCTCCAGGCCTCAGTTTCCCAGTCAGACCTAGCCTATTTACCAGAGCTCTCTGCTACAGAGCAGACATGGGGAAAAAGCGCTGTGGAGGGTGCCTTCACGTTCCAGGGCACGGTCGAAGCCTTACCTGGGCTTTGGGACCTAGGCACTATGGCCCCTAAACTGACTTTCCAGGGAGCATTTTCCAGCCCCTTGTGGTTTTCAGCCAAAGGCAGCGTGGCAGGATGTCTTCTTTAGAGTCATAAACGGTAGCCCAAGGGAGTGCTTATTCAATCTTCCCTGGCGCAAGTATGGTTTGGCTGTTAATACGTCACAACAATGGGTTTGCCTCCAGGCCTCAGTTTTCCAGTCAGACCAGGCCTAGTCTCCAAACCTCTCTGCTACAGAGGAAACATGTGGAAAAAGCGCTGTGGATGGTGCCTTCACGTTCCAGGGCACTGTCGAAGCCTTGCCTGGGCTTTGGGACTTAGGCACTATGGCCCCTGCAACGGACTTTCCAGGTAGCACTTTCCAGCCCCTTGTGATTTTCAGCCCCAAAGCAGCGTTTCAGGGTCTCTTCGTTAGAGTCATAAAAGGTAGCCCAAGGGTGTGCTTATTCAATCTTCCCTGGTGCAAGAGGTGTTTGTCTGTGAAGAAGCCACAACAATGGGTCTGCTTCCAGGGCCTCAGTTGCCCATTCAGAACAGACCTAGTCTCAAGAGCTCTCTGTTACAGAGCAGACATGGGGCAATAGCTCTGAGGTGTGTTCCTTGAGGTTCCCTGGCTTTGGGAAGCCCTACCCGGGCGCTGGGGCCTAGGCACTGTGGCCTCTTCCACTGACTTTCCAGGAAGAACTTTCCAGCCCCTTTTGATTTTCAGGCAAAGGCAGCCTGGCAGGGTCTCTTCCTTAGAGTCATAAAAGGGAGCGCAAGGGAGTGCTTATTCATTCTTCCCTGGTGCAAGAGGTGTTTGTCTGTTAAGAAGCCACAACAATGGGTATGCTCCCAGGGCCTCAGTTTCCCAGTTTGAACAGACCTTGTCTCAAGAGCTCTCTGCTACAGAGCACACATGGGGCAATAGCTCTGAGGAGTGTTCCTTGAGGTTCACTGGCTTGGGGAAGCCCTACCCGGGCGCTGGGGCCTAGGCACTGTGGCCTCTTACACTGACTTTCCAGGCAACACATTCCAGCCCCTTGTGATTTTCAGGCAAAGGCAGCCTGGCAGGGTCTCTTCCTTAGAGTCATAAAAGGTAGCCCAAGGGAGTTTTTATTCAGTCTTCCCTGGTGCAAGTAGTGTTTGGCTGTTAATACACCACAACAATGGGTTTGCCTCCAGGCCTCAGTTTCCCTTTCAGACCAGGCGTAGTCTCCAGAGCTCTCTGCTACAGAGAAAACATGTGGAAAAAGTGCTGTGGAGGGTGCCTTCAGGTTCCAGGGCACTGTCGAAGCCTTACCTGGGATTTGGGACCTAGGCACTATGGCCCCTACATCTGACTGTCCAGGTAGCACTTCCCAGCCCCTTGTGATTTTCAGCCAAAGGCATCCTGGCAGGGTGTCTTCCTTAGATTCATAAAAGGTAGCCCAAGGGAGTGCTTATTCAATCTTCCCTGGTGCCAGAGGTGTTCGTGAAGAAGCCACAACAATGGGTCTGCTCCCAGGGCCTCAGTTGCCCAGTCAGAACAGACCTAATTTCAAGAGCTCTCTGCTACAGAGCACACTTGGGGCAATAGCTCTGAGGAGTGTTCTTGAGGTTCCCTGGCTTGGAGAAGCCCTACCCGGGTGTTGTGGCCTAGGCACTGTGGCCTCTTCCTCTGATTTTCCAGGTAGAACTTTTCAGCCCCTTGTGATTTTCAGCCAAAGGCAGCCTGGCAGGGTCTCTTGCTTAGAGTCAGAAAAGGTAGCCCAAGGGAGTGCTTATTCAATCTTCCCAAATGCAAGAGGTGTTTGGCTTTTAAGACACCACAACAATGTTTTTGCCTCCAGGCCTCAGTTTCCCAGTCAGACCAGGCCTAGTCTCCATAGCTCTCTTCTACAGAGCAGACATGTGGAAAAAGCGCTGTGGAGGGTGCCTTCACGTTCCAAGGCACTGTCGAAGCATTACCTGGGCTTTGGGACCTAGGCACTATGGCCCCTACAACTGACTTTCCAGGTAGCACTTCCCAGCCCCTTGTGATTTTCAGCCAAAGGCAGCCTGGCAGGGTGTCTTCCTTAGAGTCATAAAAGGTAGCCCAAGGGAGTGCTTATTCAATCTTCCCTGATGCAAGAGGTTTTTGGCTGTTAAGACGCGACAACAATGGGTTTGCCTACAGGCCTCAGTTTCCCATTCATACCAGGCCTAGCCTCCAGAGCTCCCTGCTACAGAGCAGACATGTGGAAAAAACGCTGTGGAGGGTGCCTTCACGTTCCTGGGCACTGTCGAAGCCTTACCTCGGCTTTGGGACCTAGGCAATATGGCCCCTAAAATTGACTTTCCAGGAAGCACTTCCCAGCCCCTTGTGATTTTTCATCCCCCAAAGCAGCATTTCAGGGTCTCTTCCTTAGCGTCATAAAAGGTAGCCTATGGAAGTCCTTATTCAATCTTCCCTTGTGCAAGAGGAGTTTGTCTTTGAAGAAGCCACAAGAATGGTTCTGCTCCCAGGGCCTCAGGTTCCCAGTCAGAACAGACCTAGTCTCAAGAGCTCTCTGCTACAGAACACACATTGGGGCATATCTCTGAGGAGTGTTCCTTGAAGTTCCCTGGCTTGGGGAAGCCCTACCCGGGCGCTGGGGCCTGGGCACTGTGGCCTCTTCCACTGACTTTCCAGGTAGCACTTTCCAGCTCCTTGTGATTTTCAGCCAAAGGCAGACTGGCAGGGTCTCTTCTTTAGAGAGTCATACAAGGTAGCCCAATGGAGGGCTTATTCAATCTTCCCTGGTGCAAGAGGTGTTTGGCTGTTAAGACGCAACAACAAAGGGTTTGCCTCCAGGACTCAGTTTCCCAGTGAGACCAGGCCTAGTCTCCAGAGCTCTCTGCTACAGAGCAGACATGTGGAAAAAGCGATATGGAGGGTGCCTTCAAGTTCCAGGGCACTTTCGAAGGCTTACGTGGGCTTTGGGACCTAGGCACTATGGCCACTCCAACTGACTTTCCAGGTAGTACTTCCATGCCCGTTGTGATTTTCAGCCCCAAAGCAGCATTTCAGGTTCTCTTCCTTAGAGTCGTAAAAGGTAGCCCAAGGGGTGCTTATTCAATCTTCCCTGGTGCAAGAGGTGTTTTTCTGTTAAGAAACCACAACAATGGGTCTGCGCCCAGGGACTCAGTTTCCCAGTGTGAAATGACCTAGTTTCAAGAGCTCTCTGCTACAGAGCACACATGGGGCAGTAGCTCTGAGGAGTGTTCCTTGAGGTTTCCGGGATTGCGGAAGCTCTACCTGGGTGCTGGGGCCTTGGCACTGTGGACTCTTTCACTGACTTTCCAGGTAGCACTTTCCAGACCCTTGTGATTTTCAGCCAAAGGCAGCCTGGCAGGGTCTCTTCCTTAGAGTCTTAAAAGGTAGCCCAAGGAAGTGCTTATTCAATCTTCCATTGTGCAAGAGGTATTTGGCTGTTAAGACACCACAACAATGGGTTGGCCTCCAGGCCTCAGTTTCCCAGTCAGGCCAGGCCTAATCTCCAGAGCTCTGTGCTACAGAGCAGACAGGTGGGAAAAATCGCTGTGGAGGAGTGTGCCTTCACGTTCCAGGGCACTGTGGAAGCCTTACCTGGGCTTTGGGACCTAGGCACTATGGCCCCTACAACTGACTTTCCAGGTAGCATTTTCCAGCCCGTTGTGATTTTCAGCCAAAGACAGACTGGCAGTGTGTCTTCCTTAGAGTCATAAAAGGTAGCCCAATGTAGTGCTTATTCAATCTTCCCTGGTACAAGAGGTGTTTTTCTGTGATGAAGCCACAACAATGGGTCTGCTCCCAGGGTCTCAGTTTCCCAGTCAGTACAGACCTAGTCTCAAGAGCTCTCTGCTACAGAGCACACATGGGCAAAACTCTGAGGAGTGTTCCTTGAGGTTCCCTGGCTTGGGGAAGCCCTACCTGGGCGCTGTGGCCTAGGCAATGTGGCCTCTTCCACTGAATTTCCAGGTAGCACTTTCCAGGCCCTTGTGATTTTCAGCCAAAGGCAGCCTGGCAGGGTCTCTTCCTTAGAGTCATAATAGGTAGCCCAAGGGAGTGCTTATTCAGTCTTCCCAGGTGCAAGAGGTGTTTGGCGGTTAAGACACCACAACAATGGTTTTGCCTCCAGGCCTCAGTTTCCCAGTCAGACCAGGCCTAGTCTCAAGAGCTCTCTGCTACAGAGCAGACATGTGGAAAAAGCGCTGTGGAGGGTACCTTCATGTTCCAGGGCACTGTCGAAGCGTTACCGGGGATTGAGAACTAAGCACTATGGCCCCTACAACTGACTTTACAGGTAGTACTTTCCAGCCCCTTGTGATTTTCAGCCAAAGGCAGCCAGGCAGGGTGTCTTCCTTAGAGTCATAAAAGGTAGCCCAAGGGAGTGCTTATTCAATCTTCCCAGGTGCACGAGGTGTTTGTCTGTGAAGAATCCACAACAATGGGTCTGCTCGCAGGGCCTCAGTTTCCCAGTCAGAACAGACCTAGTCTCAAGAGCTCTCTGCTATAGAGCACACATTGGTAAACAACAGTGTGGAGGGTGCCCTGACTTTCCCGGGCACTGGGGAAGCCCTACCCGGGAAGTGGGGCCTAAGCGCTCCATCCACTTAAAACTGACTTCCCAGCTAGCACTTCTCCGTCAAATGTGATTTTGAGACCAAATGCGGCCTAGCAGGCCGTCTTCCTTGGAAGGAGAAAAGGCAGCCCAACAGAGTGCTGATTCAATCCTCCTTTCAACAGCAAGTGTGGGGCTGTTCAGAGGCCACAAAATGGGTCTGATTCCAGAGCTTCAGTTTCCTAGTCAGACCAGGCCTAGTCTCGCAAGCTCTCTGCTACAGAGCACACATTGGGAAACAAAGTTGTGGAGGGTGCCTTGACGTTCACGGACACTGGGAAAGCCCTACCTGGGAAATGGGGCCTGGGTGCTCTGGCCGCTATAAACTGACTTCGCAGCTAGCACTTCCCAGCCCGATGGCAACTGTACCCTGTGCAGGCTCGGCAGGCTCTCTTCCTTGCAGGGAGGAAAGGCAGCCCCAGAGAGTCGTTTTCAGGTTTCCCTCACAGGGCAAGAGAGAAGCTCTTCAGACAACAAAACACTGGGGTATTCCAGGGCTTGACTTCCCAAGTCAGACCAGGCCTAGTCGCACGAGCTCTCTGCTACAGAGCACACTTGGGGAAACAGTGGTGTGGAGGCTGCCTTGACGTTCCCGGGCACTGGGAAAGCCCTACCCTGGAAGTGGGGACTAGGCGCTCCAGCTGCTGAAAACTGACTACCCAGCTAGCACTTCCCAGTCCAATGTGAATTTCAGGTCAAATGCGGCCAGGCAGGCTGTCTTCTTTGAGGGAGCAAATGCAGTCCAAGTAAGTGCTAATTTAATCCGCCTACCTGCATCAAGTGTTGGGCTGTTCAGAAGCCACAACCAAGGGTTCCTCCCAGGACCTCAGTGTCCTACTTAGACCAGGCCTAGTTTCGCGAGCCCTCTGCTACAGGGCACACATTGGGAAACATCGGTGTGGAGGCTACCCTGACGTTCCCGGGCACTGGGGAAGCCCGGCCCGGGAAGTGGTGCCTAGGCGATCCACCCGCTAAAAACTGACTTCCCAGCTAGCACGTCCCCGTCCAATGTGATTTTCAGCCCGAATGCGGCCTAGGAGGGCGTCTTCCTTGGAGGGAGAAAAGGCAGCCCAACAAAGTTATGATTCAATCCTCCTTTGCAAAGCAAGTGTGGGGCTGTTCAAGAGCCACAATATTTGTCTGATTCCAGAGCTTCAGTTTCCTAGTCAGACCAGGCCTAGTCTCGCAAGCTCTATGCTACATAGCACATATTGGGAAACAAAGCTGTGGAGGGTGCCTTACCGTTCCCGGGCACTGGGAAAGCCCTACCCAGGAAGTGGGGCCTGGGAGCTCTGGCCGCTAAAAACTGACTTCCCCGCTAGCACTTCCCAGCCCGAAGGCACCCTCGCCTGGTGCAGGCTCGGCAGGCTCTCTTCCTTGCAAGAACGAAAGGCAGCCCCAGAGAGTCGTTTTCAGGCTTCCCTCGCAGGGCAAGAGAGAAGCTCTTCAGACACCAAAACACTGGGGCTGATTCAGGGCTTGACTGCCGAAGTCAGACCAGGCCTAGTCGCGCGAGCTCTCTGCTACAGAGCACACTTGGGGAAACAGTGTTGTGGAGGCTGCCTTGACGTTCCCGGGCACTGGGAAAGCCCTACCCTGGAAGTGTGGACTAGGCGCTGTAGCCGCTGAAAACTGACTTCCCAGCTAGCATTTCTCAGTCCAATGTGATTTTCAGGTCAAATGCGGTCTAGCAGGCTGTCTTTTTTGCAGGGAGCAAATGCAGCCCAAGGGAGTGCTGATTCAATCCGCCTTCCCGCATCAAGAGTTGGGCTGTTCAGAAGCCACAACCAAGGGTGCCTCCCACGACCTCAGTTTCCTAGTCAGACAAGGCCTAGTCGCGCGAGCTCTCTGCAACAGCGCACACTTTGGGAAACAACAATGTGGAGGCTACCTTGACGTTCCCAGGCCCTGAAGAAGCCCTGGCCGGTAATTGGAGCCTAGGCACTCCAGCTGTTGAAAACTGACTTCCCAGCTAGCACTTCCCAGCCCTGTGGCACCTGCACCTGGTGCAGGTTCGGCAGGCTCACTTCCTTGCAGGGAGGAAAGGCAGCACCAGAGAGTCGTTTTCAGCCTTCCCTCGCGGGGCAAGGGAGAAGCTCTTCAGACAACGAAACACTCGGGCTGTTCCAGGGCTTGACTTCCCAAGTCAGACCTGGCCTAGTCACGCGAGCTCTCTGCTACAGAGCACACTTTGGGAAACAACGGTGTGTAGGGGGCCTTGACATTCCCGGGCCCTGGGGAAGCCCTACCCAGGAAGTGGGGCCTAGGCGCTCCAGCCGCTGAAAACTGACTTCCCAGCTAGCACTTCCCCGTCCAATGTGATTTTCAGCCCGAATGCGGCCTAGGAGGCCGTCTTCCTTGGAGGGAGAAAAGGCAGCCCAAAAGAGTGCTGATTCAATCCTCCTTCGCAAACAAGTGTGGGGCTGTTCAGAAGCCACAATATGGCTCTGATTCCAGAGCTTGAGTTTCCTAGTCAGACCAGGCCTAGTCTCGCAAGCTCTATGCTACAGAGCACATATTGGGAAACAAAGCTGTGGAGGGTGCTTTACCGTTCGCGGTCACTGGGAAAGCCCTACTCGGGAAGTGGGGCCTGGGAGCTGTGGCCGCTAAAAACTGACTTCCCAGCTAGCACTTCCCCGTCCAATGTGATTTTCAGCCCGAATGCGGCCTAGCAGGCCGTCTTCCTTGGAGGGAGAAAAGGCAGCCCAACAGAGTGCTGATTCAATCCTCCCTCGCACAGCTAGTGTGGGGCTGTTCAGAAGCCACAAAATGGGTCTGATTCCAGAGCTTCAGTTTCCTAGTCAGACCAGGCCTAGTCTCGCGCGAGCTCTCTGCTACAGAGCACACATTGGGAAACAAAGTTGCGGAGGGTGCCTTGATGTTCCCAGGGCACTGGGAAAGCCCTACCCGGGAAGTGGGGCCTGGGAGCTCTGGCGCTAAAAAATGACTTCCCAGCTAGCACTTCCCAGCCCAATGGCACCTGCACTTGGTGCAGGCTCTGCAGGCTCTCTTCCTGGCAGGGAGGAAAGGCAGCCCCAGAGAGTCGTTTTCAGGCTTCCCTCACGGGGCAAGAGAGAAGCTCTTCAGAAACCAAAACACTGGGGCTGTTCCAGGGCTTGACTTCCCAAGTCAGACCAGGCCTAGTCACGCGAGCTCTCTGCTACAGAGCACACTTTTGGGAAAACAACGGGGTGGAGGATGACTTGACGTTCCCGGGCACTGGGGAAGCCCTACCCAGAAAGTGGGGGGGCTAGGCGCTCCAGGCGCTGAAAACTGACTTCCCAGGTAGCACTTCCCAGTCCAATGTGATTTTCAGGTCAAAGGAGGCCTAGCCGGCTGTCTTCTTTGGAGGGAGCAAATGCAGCCCAAGGGCGTGCTGATTCAATCCGCCTTCCCGCATCAAGTATTGTGCTGTTCAGAAGACACAACCAAGGGTTCCTTCCAAGACCTCAGTTTTCTAGTCAGACCAGGTCTAGTCTCGCGAGCTCTCTGCTACCGAGCAAACATTGGGAAACAAAGTTGTCGAGGGTGCCTTGACGTTCCCGGGCACTGGGAAAGCCCTCCTCGGGAAGTGGGGCCTGGGAGCTCTGGCCGCTAAAAACTGACTTCCGAGCTAGCACTTCCGAGCCCGATGGCACCTGCACCTGGTGCAGGCTCGGCAGGCTCTCTTCCTTGCAGGGAGGAAAGGCAGCCCAGAGAGATGTTTTCACGCTTCCCTCACGGGGCAGGAGAGAAGCTTTTCAGACACCAAAACACTGGGGCTGTTCCAGGGCTTGACTTCCCAAGTCACACCAGGCCTAGTCGCGCGAGCTCTCTGCTACAGAGCACACTTGGGTAAACAGTGGTGTGGAGGCTGCCTTGACATTCCCGGTCACTGTGAAAGCCCTACCCTGGAAGTGGGGACTAGGCGCTCCAGCCGCTGAAAACTGACTTCCCAGCTAGCACTTCCCAGTCCAATGTGATTTTCAGGTCAAATGCGGCCAAGCAGGCTGTCTTCTTTGGAGGGAGTAAATGCAGCCCAAGGGAGTGCTGATTCAATCCGCCTTCCCGCATCAAGTGTTGGGCTGTTCAGAAGCCACAACCAAGCGTTCCTCCCACGACCTCAGTTTCCTAGTCAGATTGGCCTAGTCTCGCGAGCTCTCTGCTACAGAGCACACTTGGGGAAACAATGGTGTGGAGGCTGCCTTGATGTTCCCGGGCACTGGGAAAGCCCTACCCTGGAAGTGGGGACTAGGAACTCCAGCCGCTGAAAACTCACTTCCCAGCTAGCACTTCCCAGTCCAACGTGATTTTCAGGTCAAGTGCGGCCTAGCCGGCTGTCTCCTTTGGAGGGAGCAAATGCACCCGAAGGGAGAGCTGATTCAATCCGCCTTCCTGCATCAAGTGTTGGGCTGTTCAGAAGCCACAACCAAGGGTTCCTCCCAGGACCTGAGTTTCCTAGTCAGACCAGGTCTAGTCTCGCGAGCTCTCTCCTACAGAGCACACATTGGGAAACAACGGTGTGGAGGGTACCTTGACGTTGGCGGGCACTGGGGAAGCCCTATCCGGGAAGTGGGGCCTTGGCGCTCCAGCCGCTGAAAATTGACTTCCCAGCTAGCACTTCCCCATCCAATGTGATTTTGAGCCCGAATGCGGCCTAGCAGGCCGTCTTCCTTGGAGGGAGAAAAGGCAGCCCAACAGAGTGCTGGTTCAATCCTCCTTCCCACAGCAAATGTTGGGCTGTTCAGAAGCCACAAAATGCGTCTGATTCCAGAGCTTCAGTTTCCTAGTCAGACCAGGCCTAGTCTCGCGAGCTCTCTGCTACAGAGCACACATTGGGAAACAACGGTGTAGAGGATGCCTTGATGTTCCCGGGCACTGGGGAAGCCCTACCCGGGATGTTGGGCCTGGGAGTTCTGCCCGCTAAAAATTGACTTCCCAGCTAGCACTTCTCAGCCCGATGGCACCTGCACCTGGTGCAGGCTCGACAGGCTCTTTTCCTTGCAGGGAGGAAAGGCAGACCCACAGAGTCGTTTTCAGGCTTCCCTCGTGGGGCAAGAGTGAAGCTCTTCAGACACCAAAACAATGGGGCTGTTCCAGGGCTTGACTTACCATGTCACAACAGGCCTAGTCACGCGAGCTCTCTTCTACAGAGCACACTTGGGAAAACAGTGCTGTGGGGGCTGCCTTGATGTTCCCGGGCACTGGGAATGCCCTACCCTGGATGTGGGGACTAGGTGCTCCAGTCGCTGAAAACTGACTTCCCAGCTAGCACTTCCCAGTCCAATGTGATTTTCAGGTCAAATGCGGCCAAGCAGGCTGTCTTCTTTGGAGGGAGTAAATGCAGCCCAAGGGAGTGCTGATTCAATCCGCTTACCCGCATCAAGTGTCGGGCTGTTCAGAAGCCACAACCAAGGGTTCCTCCCAGGACCTCAGTTTCCTAGTCAGAATTGGCCTATTCTCGCGAGCTCTCTGCTACAGAGCACACATAGGGAAACAACGGTGTGGAGGGTGCCTTGACGTTCCCGGGCACTGGGGAACCCTACCCGGGAAGTGGGGCCTAGGTGCTCCAGCCGCTGAAAACTGACTTCCCAGGTAGCCCTTTCCAGTCTAATGTGAGTTTCAGGTCAAATGCGGCCTAGCAGGCTGTCTTCTTTGGAGGGAGTAAATGCACCCCAAGGGAGAGCTGATTCAATCCGCCTTCCGACATCAAGTGTTGGGCTGTTCAGAAGACACAACCAAGGGTTCTTCCCAGGACCTCAGTTTCCTAGTCAAACCAGGTCTAGTCTCACGAGATTTCTGCTGCAGAGCACACATTGGGAAACAACGGTGTGGAGGATGCCTTGACGTTCCCGGGCACTGGGGAAGCCCTACACGGGAAGTGGGGCCTAGGCACTCTAGCCACTGCAAACTGACTTCCCAGCTAGAACTTCCATGTCCAATGTGATTTTCAGCCCGAATGCGGCCTAGCGGGCCGTCTTCCTTGGAGGGAGAAAAGACAGCCCCACATAGTGTTGATTAAATCCTCCTTCACACAGCAAGTGTGGGGCTGTTCAGAAGCCACAAAATGGGTCTGATTCCAAAGCTTCAGTTTCCTAGTCAGACCAGGCCTAGTCTCGCAAGCTCTCTGTTACAGAGCACACATTGTGAAACAAAGTTTTGAAGATTGCCTTGACGTTCCCAGGCACTGGGAAAGCCCTCCCCGGGAAGTGGGGCCTGGAAGCTCATGCCGCTAAAAACTGACTTCCCAGCTAGCACTTCCCAGCCCGATGGCACCTGCACCTGGTGCAGGCTCGGCAGGCTCTCTTCCTTGCAGAGAGGAAAGGCAGTCCCGAGATTCGTTCTCAGGCTTCCCTCGCGGGGCAAGAGAGAAGCTCTTCAGACACCAAAACACTGGGGCTGTTCCAAGCCTCTGTTTCCTAGTCAGACCAGGCCTAGTCTCTAGAGCTCTCTGCTACAGAGCAGACATGAGGAAAAAGCGCTGTGGAGGGTGCCTTCACTTTCCAGGGCACTGTCGAAGCCTTACCTGGGCTTTGGGACCTAGGCACTATGGCCCCTGCAACTGACTTTCCAGGTAGCACTTCCCACACCCTTTTGAATTTCAGCCCCAAAGCAGCGTTTCAGGGTATCTTCCTTATAGTCATAAAAGGTAGCCCGAGGTAGTGCTTATTCAATCTTCCCTGGTGCAAGAGGTGTTTGTCTGTGAAGAAGCCACAACAATGGGTCTGCTCCCAGGGCCTCAGTTTCCCAGTCAGAACAGACCTAGTCTCAAGAGCTCTCTGCTACAGATTACACATGGGGCTTTAGATCTGAGGAGGGTGCCTTGCTGTTCCTGTGCCCTGGGAAAGCCCTACCCGGGTGGTGGTGCCTAGGCACAATGGTCCCTACCACTGACTTTCCAGGTAGCACTTCCCATCCCCTTTTGATTTTCAGCCCCAAAGCAGCGTTTCAGGGTCTCTTCCTTAGGATCATAAAAGGTAGCCCAAGGGAGTGCTTATTCAATCTTCCCTGACGCAAGCATGGTTTGGCTGTTAATACGTCACAACAATGGGTATGCCTCCAGGCCTCAGTTTTCCAGTCAGACCAGGCCTACTCTCCAAACCTCTCTGCTACAGAGGAGACATGTGGAAAAAGCGCTGTGGAGGGTGCCTTCACGTTCCAGGGCACTTTCTAAGCCTTACCTGGGCAGTGAGTCCTACTCGCTATGGTCCCTACAAAATCACCTCTCAGGTAACATTTCCAGCCCCATGTGATTTTCAGCACGAGGGCAGCGTGGCAGGCTCTCTTCCAACGAGGGAGCAAAGGCAGCCCAAGATATTGCTTTTTCATCCTCCCTCGAACAGAAAATGTTGGATTGTTCAGAAGCCCCTACACTGATTCTGTTCCCAGGGACTCAGTTTCCGAGTCAGACGAAACCTACTCTCGCGAGCTCTCTTCTACAGATTGCACATGGGGCTGTAGATCTGAGGAGGGTGCCTTGCTGTTCCCATGCCCTGGGAAAGCCCTACCCGGGTGGTTGTGCCTAGGCACTATGGCCCCTACCCCTGACTTTCCAGCAAGCACTCTCCAGCCCCTTGTGACTTTTAGCCCGAAGGCAACCTGGCAGGGTCTCTTCCTTAGATTCAAAATAGGTAGCCCAAGGGAGTGCTCTTTCAATCATCCCTGGTGCAAGAGGTGTTTGTCTGTGAAGAAGCCACAACAATGGGTCTGTTCCCAGGGCCTCAGTTTCCCACTCAGAACAAACCTACTCTCAAGAGCTCTCTGCTACAGAGCTCAAATGGGGCAATAGCTCTGAGGAGTGTTCCTTGAGGTGCCCTGGCTTGGGGAAGCACTACCGTGGCGCTGGGGCCTAGGTAATGTGGCCTCTTCCTCTGACTTTCCAGGTAGTACTTTCCAGCCCCTTTTGATTTTCCGACAAAGGAAGCCTGGCAGGGTCTCTTCCTTAGAGTCATAAAAGGTAGCCCAAGGGAGTGCTTATTCAAACTTCCCAGGTGCAAAAGGTGTTTGGCTGTTAAGACACCACAACAATGGGTTTGCCTCCAGGCCTCAGTTTCCCAGTCAGACCAGGACTAGTCTCCAGCGCTTTCTGCTACACAGCAGACATGTGGAAAAAGCGCAGTGGAGAGTGCCTTCACGTTCCAGGGCACTGTCTAAGCCTTACCTGGGCTTTGGGACCTAGGCACTATGGCCCATACAACTGACTTTCCAGGTAGCACTTCCCATCCCTTTTGATTTTCAGCACCAGAGCAGCGTTTCAGGGTCTCTTCCTTAGAGTCATAAAAGGGAGCCCAAGGGAGTGCTTATTCAATCCTCCCGGGTGCAAGAGGTGTTTGGCTGTTAAGGCGCAACAGCAATGGTTTCGCCTTCAGGCCTCAGTTTCCCAGTCACAACATGCGTAGTCTCCAGAGCTCCCTGCTACAGAGCAGACATGTGGAAAAAACGCTATGGAGGGTGCCTTGTCGATCCAGGGTACTGACGAAGCCTTTCCTGGGCTTTGGAACCTAGGCACTACGGCCCCTACAACTGATTTTCCAGGTAGCACTTTCCAGCCCCTTGTGATTTTCAGACCAAATCAGCGTTTCAGTGTCTCTTCCTTAGAGTCATAAAAGGTATCCAAACGGAGTGCTTATTCAATCTTCCCTGGTGCGAGAGGTGTTTGTCTGTGAAGTAGCCACAACAATGGGTCTGCTCCCAGGGCCTCAGTTTCCAAGTCAGAACAGACCTAGTCTCAAGAGCTCTCTGCTACAGAGCACACATGGGGCAATAGCTCTGAGGAGTGTTCCTTGAGGTTCCCTGGCTTGGGGAAGCCCTACCCGGGCGGTGGGGCCTAGGCACTGTGGCCTCTTCCACTGACTTTCCAGGTAGCACTTTCCAGCCCCTTGTGATTTTCAGCCAAAGGCAGCCTGGTAGGGTGTGTTCCTTAGAGTCATAAAAGGTAGCCCAAGGGAGTACTTATTAATCTTCCCAGGTGCAAGAGGTGTTTGGTTGTTAAGACAGCACAACAATGGTTTTGCCTCCAGGCCTTAGTTTCTCAGTAAGACCAGGACTATTCTCCAGAGCTCTCTGCTACACAGCACACATGTGGAAAAAGCGCTGTGGAGGGTGCCTTCACGTTCCAAGTCACTGTCGAAGCCTTACCTGGGCTTTGGGACCTAGGCACTATGGCCCCTACAACTGATTTTCCAGGTAGCACTTCCCAGCCCCTTGTGATTTATAGCCCCAAAGCAGCGTTTCAGGGTCTCTTCCTTAGAGTCATAAAAGGTAGCCCAAGGGTGTGCTTATTCAATCTTCCCTGGTGCAAGAGGTGTTTGTCTGTGAAGAAGCCACAACAATGGGTCTGCTTCCAGGACTTCAGTTGCCCATTCAGAACAGACCTAGTCTCAAGAGCTCTCTGTTACAGAGCAGACATGGGGCAATAGCTCTGAGGAGTGTTCCTTGAGGTTCCCTGGCTTTGGGAAGCCCTACCCGGGCGCTGGGGCCTAGGCACTGTGGCCTATTCCACTGACTTTCCAGGAAGAACTTTCCAGCCCCTTTTGATTTTCAGCCAAAGGCAGCCTGGCAGTGTCTGTTCCTTAGAGTCATAAAAGGTAGCCCAAGGGAGTGCTTATTCAATCTTCCTTGGTGCAAGAGGTGTTTGTGAAGAAGCCACAACAATGGGTCTGATCCCAGGGCCTCAGGTTCTCAGTCAGAACAGACGAATTTAAAGAGCTCTCTGCTACAGAGCTCACATGGGGCAATAGGTCTGAGGAGTGTTCCTTGAGGTTCCCTGGCTTGGGGAAGCCCTACCAGGGCGGTGGGGCCTAGGCACTGTGGCCTATTCCACCGACTTTCCAGGTAGCACTTCCCAGCCCCTTGTGATTTTCAGCCAAAGGCAGCCGGGCAGGGTCTATTCCTTAGAGTCATAAAAGTTAGCCCAAGGGAGGGCTTATTTAATCTTCCCAGGTGCAAGAGGTGTTTGGCTGTTAAGACGCAACAACAATGAGTTTGCCTCCAGGCCTCAGTTTCCCATTCAGACCAGGCCTACTCTCCAGTGTTCTCTGCTACAGGGCAGACATGTGGAAAAAGCGCTGTGGAGGGTGCCTTCATGTTCCAGGTCACTGTCGAAGCCTTACCTGGGCTTTGGGACCTAGGCACTGTGGCCCCTACAACTGACTTTTCAGGTAGCACTTCCCAGCCCCTTGTGATTATCACCCCAAAAGCAGCGTTTCAGGGACTCTTTTTAGAGTCATAAAAGGTGGCCCAAGTGAGTGCTCATTCAACTTTCCCCGGTGCAATAGGTGTTTGTCTGTGAAAAAGCCACATCAATGGGTCGGCTCCCAGGGCCTAATTTGCCCATTCAGAACAGACCTAGTCTCAAGAGCTCTCTGCTACAAAGCACACATGGGGCAATTGCTCTGAGTAGTGATCCTTGAGGTTCCCTGGCTGGAGGACGCCCTACCTGGGCGGTGGGGCCTAGGCATTGTTGCCTCTTCCACTGACATTCCAGTTAGCACTTTCCAGCCCCTTGTGATTTTCAGCCAAAGGCAGACTTGTAGGGTCTCTTCCTTAGAGTCATAAAAGATAGCCCAAGTGAGTGCTGATTCAATCTTCCCTGGTGCAAGTGGTGTTTGGCTGTTAAGACGCCACAACAGTGGGTTTTCTTCAAGGCCTCAGGTTCATATTGACAACAGGCATAATCTCCAGTGCTCTCTGCTACAGAGCAGACATGTGGAAAAGCCGCTTGGCAGGGTGCCTTCACGTTCCAGGGCTCTGTCGAAGCCTTACCTAGGCTTTGGGACCTAGGCACTATGGCCCCTACAACTGACTTTCCAGGTAGCACTTGCTAGCCCCTTGTGATTTCCTGCCCCAAAACAGCGTTTCAGGGTCTCTTCCTTAGAGTCATAAAAGGCAGCCCAAGGGAGTACTTATTCAATCTTTCCTGGTGCAAGAGGTGTTTGTCTGTTAAGAAGCCACAACAATGGGTCTGGTCCCAGGGCCTCAGTTTCCCAGTCAGAACAGACCTAGTCTCAAGAGCTCTCTGCTACGGAGCACACATCGGGCAATAGCTCTGCGAAGTGTTCCTTGACGTTCCCTGGCTTTGGGAAGCCCTACCCGGGCGGTGGGGCCTAGGCACTTTGGCCTCTTCCACTGAATTTTCAGGTAGCACTTTGCAGCCCCTTGTGATTTTCAGCCAAAGGCAGCCTGGCAGGGTCTCTTCCTTAGAGTCATAAAATGTAGCCGAAGGTAGTACTTATTCAATCTTCCCTGGTGCAAGAGGTGTTTGGCTGTTAAGACACCACAACAATGGGTTTGCCTCCAGGCCTCAGTTTCCCAGTCAGACCAGGCTTAGTCTCCAGAGATCTCTGCCAGAAAGCAGACATGGGGAAAAAACGCTGTGGAGGGTGCCTTCACGATTCACGGCACTGTCGAAGCCTTATCTGGGTGTTGGGACCCAGGCACTATGAACCCTACAACTAAATTTCCAGGTACCACTTCCCAGCCCCTTTTGATTTTAAGCCCCAAACCAGCGTTTCAGTGTCTCTTCCTTAGAGTCATAAAAGGTAGGCCAAGGGAGTGCTTATTCACTCTTCCCTGGTCCAAGAGGTGTTTGTCTGTGAAGAAGCCAGTACAATGGGTCTGCTCCCAGGGCTTCAGTTTCCCAGTCAGAACAGACCTAGTCTCAACAGCTTTCTGCTACAGAGCACACATGGGGCAATAGCTCTGAAGAGTGTTCCTTGAGGTTCCCTGGCTTGGGGAAGCCCTACCTGGGCGCTGGGGCCTAGGCACTGTGGCCTCTTCCACTGACATTCCAGGTAGCACTTTCCAGCCCCTTGTGATTTTCAGCCAAAGGCAACCTTGCAGGGTCTCTTCCTTAGCGTCATAAAAGGTAGCCCAAGGGAGTGCTTATTCAGTCTTTCCTGGTGCAAGAGGTGTTTGGCTGTTAAGACGGCACAACAATGGGTATGCCTCCAGGCCTCAGTTTCCCAGTCACATCAGGCCTAGTCTGCAGTGCTCTCTGCTACAGAGCAGACATGTGGACAAAGCTCTGTGGAGGGTGCCTTCACGTTCCAGGGCACTGACAATCCTTACCTGGGCAGTGCGCCCTAATCGCTATGGACCCTACAAACGGACTTCCCAGGTAACACTTCCCAGCCCCATGTGATTTTCAGCCCGAGTGTAGCGTGAGATGCTCTCTTCTATGGAGGGAGCAAAGGCAGCACAAGGTATTGCTTTTTCCATCCTACCTCGAACAGCAAGTGTTGGGCAGTTCAGAATCCCCTACAATGGTTCTGTCCCCAGGGCCTCAGTCTCCCAGTCAGAACAGACCTTTTCTCAAGAACTCTCTGCTACAGAGAACACATGGGGGGCATAGCTCTGAGGAGGGTGCCTTGACGTTCCCGGGCTTTGGGAAGCCCTACCTGGGCTGTGGTACCTAGGCACTATGGCCCCTAAACTGACTTTCCAGGTAGCACTTTCCAGGCCCTTTTGATTTTCAGCCCCAAAGCAGCCTTTCAGGGTCTCTTCCTTAGAATCATAAAAGATAGCCCAAGGGAGTGCTTATTCAATCCTCCCTGGCACAACAGGTGTTTGGCTGTGAAGAAGCCACAGCAATGGGTTTGCCTCTACGCTTCAGTTTCCTAGTCAGACCAGGACTAGTCTGCAGAGCTCTCGGCTACAGAGCAGACATGTGGAAAATGTGCAGTGGAGGGTGCCTTCACGTTCCAGGGCACTTTCTAAGCCTTACCTGGGCAGTGAGTCCTACTCGCTATGGTCCCTACAAACTCACCTCTCAGGTAACATTCCCAGCCCCATGTGATTTTCATCCCGAGGGCGGCGTGGCAGGCTCTCTTCCAAGGAGGGAGCAAAGGCAGCCGAAGATATTGCTTTTTCATCCTCCCTCGAACAGAAAGTGTTGGATTGTTCAGAAGCCCCTACAATGATTCTGTTCCCAAGGCCTCAGTTTCCGAGTCAGACCAAACCTACTGTCGCGAGCTCTCTGCTACAGATTACACATGGGGCTTTAGATCTGAGGAGGGTGCCTTGCTGTTCCCGTGCCCGGGGAAAGCCCCTACCCGGGCGGTTGTGCCTAGGCACTATGGCCTACCACTGACTTTCCAGCTAGCACTTTCCAGCCCCTTGTGATTTTTAGCCCGAAGGCAACCTGGCAGGGTCTCTTCCTTACTGTCATAATAGGTAGCCCAAGGGAGTGCTTACTCAATCCTCCCTTTCGCAAAGGGTGTTTGGCTGTTAAGAATCCACAACAATGGGTTTGCCTCCAGCCCTCAGTTTTCCAGTCAGACCAGGCCTATTCTCCAGAGCTCTCTGCTACAGAGCAGCCATGTGGAAAAAGCGCTGTGGAGGGTGCCTTCATGTTCCAGGGCACTGTCGAAGCCTTACCTGGGCTTTGGGACCTAGGCACTATGGCCTCTACAACTCACTTTCCAGGTAGCACTTCCCAGCCCCTTTTGATTTTCAGCCCCAATCAGCGTTTCAGGGTCTCTCCTTAGAGTCAAAAAAGGTAGCCCAAGGAGTGCTTATTCAGGCTTCCCTGGTGCAAGAGGTGTTTGGCTGTTAAGAATCCACAACAATGGGTTTGCTCCCAGGACTCAGTTTCCCAGTCAGACGAGGCCTTTTCTCCAGAGCTCTGTGCTACAGAGCAGACATGTGGAAAAAGCGCTTTGGAGGGTGCCTTCACGTTCCAGGGCACTGTCAGAGCCTTACCTGGGCTTTGGGACCTAGGCACTATGGCTCCTACAACTGACTTTCCAGGTAGCACTTCCCAGCCCCTTTTGATTTTCAGCCCCAAAGCATCGTTTCATGTCTCTTCCTTAGAGTCATAAAAGGTAGCCCAAGGAGTGCTTATTCAGGCTTCCCTGGTGCAAGAGGTGTTTGGCTGTTAAGACACCACAACAATGGGTTTACCTCCAGGACTCAGTTTCCCAGTCAGATCAGGCCTAATCTCCAGAGCAATCTGCTACAGAGCAGACATGTGGCAAATGCGCTATGGAGTGTGCCTTCATATTCCAGGGCACTGTCGAAGCCTTACGTGGGCTTTGAAATCTAGGCACTATGGCCCCTACAACTGACTTTTCAAGTAGCACTTCCTAACACCTTGTGATTTTCAGCCCCAAAGCAGCATTTCAGGGTCTCTTCTTAGAGTCAAAAAAGGTAGCCCAACGGAGTGCTTATTCAATCTTCCCTGGTGCAAGAGGTGTTTGTCTGTGAAGAAGCCAAAACAATGGGTCTGCTCCCTGGGTTTCAGTTACCCAGTCAGAACAGACCTAGTCTCAAGAGCTCTCTGCTACAGAGCACACATGGGGCAAAAGCTCTGAGGAGTGTTCCTTGAGGTTCTCTGGCTTGAGGAAGCCCTATCCGGGCGCTGGAGCCTAGGCATTGTGGCCTCTCCCAGTGACTTACCAGGTAGCACTTTTCAGCCCCTTGTGATTTTCAGCCAAAGGCAACCTGGCAGGGACTCTTCGTTAGAGTGATAAAAAGTAGCTCAAGAGAGTGCTTATTCAATCTTCCCAGGTGCAAGAGGTGTTTGGCTGTTAAGACGCCACAACAATGGGTTTACCTTCTGGCCTCAGTTTCCCATTCCGACCAGGCCCATTCTCCAGAGCTCATGCTACAGAGCAGACATGTGGAGAAAGCACTGTGGAGGGTGCCTTCATGTTCCAGGGGACTGTCAAAGCCTTACTTGGGCTTTGGGTCCTAGGCACTATGGCCCCTACAACTGACTTTCCAGGTAGCACTTCCCAGCCCCTTGTGATTTTCAGCCCCAAAGCAGCGGTTCAAGGTCTCTACCTTAGAGTCATAAAAAGGAGCCCAAGGGAGTGCTTATTCAATCTTCCTTGGTGCAAGAGGTGTTTGGGTGTTAAGAGGCCAAAACAATGGTTTTGCCTCCAGGCTACCTGGAAAGTCAGTTGTTGGGGACATAGTGCTTAGGTCCCAAAGCCCAGGTAAGGCTTCGGGAGTGACCTGGAACATGAAGGCACCATCCACAGCGCTTTTTACACATGTCTGCTCTGTAGCAGAGAGCTCTGGAAACTAGGCATGGTCTGACTAGGAAACAGAGGCCTGGAGGCAAACCCATTGTTCTGGCTTTTTAACAGCCAAACACCTCTTGCACCAGGGAATATTGAATAAGCACTCCCTTGGGGTACCTTTTATGACTCTAAGGAAGAGACCCTGCCAGGCTGCCTTTGGCTGAAAATCACAAGGGACTGGAAAGTGCTACCTGGAAAATCAGTGAAAGAGGCCACAGTGCCAAGACCCCACGGCCCGTGTAGGGCTTCCCAAAGCCAGGGAACCTCAAGGAACACTCCTCATAGCTATTGCCCCATGTGTTCTCTGTAGCAGAGAGCTCTTCAGACTAGGTCTGTTCTGACAGGGAAACTGAGGCCCTGGGAGCAGACCCATTGTTGTGGCTTCTTCCCAGACAAACACCACTTGCAACAGGGATGATTGAATAAGCACTCCCTTGGGCTACCTTTTATGACTCTAAGGAAGAGACCCTGCCTGGCGGCCTTTGGCTGAAAATCACAAGGGGCTCGAAAGTGCTACCTGGAAAGTCAGTGGAAGGGGCCAAAGTGCCTAGGCCCCTGCGCCCGGGTAGGGCTTCCCCAAGCCAGGGAACCTCAAGGAACACTCCTCAGAGCTATTGACCCATATGTGCTCTGTAGCAGAGAGCTCTTCAGACTAGGTCTGTTCTGACTGGGTAACTGAGGCCCTGGGAGCAGACCCATTGTTGTGGCTTCTTCACAGACAAACACCTCTTGCACCATGGAAGATAGAATAAGCACTCCCTTGGGCTACCATTTATGACTCTAAGGAAGAGTCCCTGAAACGCTACTTTGGGGCTGAAAATCAAAAGTTGCTGGTAAGTGCTACCTGGAAAATCAGTTGTAGGGGCCATAATGCCTAGGTCCCAAAGCCCGGGTAAGGCTTTGACAGTGCCCTGGAACGTGAAGGCACCATCCCCAGCGCTTTTTCCACAGGTCTGCTCTGTAGCAGAGAGCTCTGGAGACTAGGCCTGGTCTGAATGGGAAACTGAGGGCTGGAGGCAAACCCATTGTTGTGGCGTCTTAACAGCCAAACACCTCTTACACCAGGGAAGACTGAATAAGCACTCCCTTGGGCTACCTTTTATGACTCTAAGGAAGAGACCCTGAAACGCTGCTTTGGGGATGAATATCACAAGGGGCTGGGAAGTGCTACCTGGAAAGTCAGTTGTAGGGGCCATAGTGCCTAGGTCCCAAAGCCCAGGTATAGCTTCGACAGTTCCCTGGAACGTGAAGGCACCCTCCACAGCGCTTTTTCCACTTGTCTGCTCTGTAGCAGAGAGCTCTAGAGACTAGGCTTGGTCTGACTGGGAAACTGAGGCCTGGAGACAGACCCATTGTTGTGGCATCTAAGCATCCAAACACCTCTTGCGCCAGGGAAGATTGAATAAGCAATCCCTTGGGCTACCATTTATGACTCTAAGGAAGAGACCCTGCCAGGCTGCCTTTGGCTGAAAATCACAAGGGGCTGGAAAGTGCTACCTGGAAAGTCAGTGGAAGAGGCCACAGTGCCTAGGCCCCACCGCCCGGGTAGGGCTTCCCCAATCCAGGGAACGTCAAAGAACCCTCCTCATAGCTCTTCCCCATGTGTGTTCTGTAGCAGAGAGCTCTTGAGACTAGGTCTCTTCTGACTGGGAAACTGAGGCCTTGGGAGCAGACCCACTGTAGGGGCTTCTAAACAGCCCAAGACTTGCTGTTCGAGGGATGATGGAAAAAGCAATACCTTTTGCTGCCTTCGCTCCCTCCATGGAAGAGATTCTGCCACCCCGCCCTCAGGCTGAAAATCACATGGGGCTAGGAACTGCTACCTGGGAAGTATGTTTGTAGGGGCCATAGGAATTAGGGCGCACTGCCTGGGTAAGGCTTCGACAGTGCCCTGGAACCTGAAGGCACCCACCATAGCGCTTTTTCCACATTTCTGCTCTGTAGCAGAGAGCTCTGGAGACTAGGCCTGGTCTGACTGCGAAACTGAGGCCTGGAGGCAAACCCATTGTTGTGGAGTCTCAAGAGCCAAACACCTCTTGCACCAGGGAAGATTGGATAAGCACTCCCTTGGGCTACCTTTTATGATTCTAAGGAAGAGACCCTGAAAGGCTGCTTTGTGCCTGAAAATCAAAAGGGGCTGGAAAGTGCTACCTGGAAAGTCAGTTTAGGGGCCATAGTGCCTAGGTACCACAGCCCGGGTAGGGCTTCCCAAAGCCCGTGAACGTCAATGCACCCTCCTCAGAGCTATTGCCCCATGTGTGCTCAGTAGCAGAGAGTTCTTGAGACTAGGTCTGTACTGACTGGGAAACTGAGGCCCTGGGAACAGAACCATTGTAGGGGTTTCTGAACTGCCCAACACTTACTCTTCGAGGGAGGATAGAAAAAGGAATACCTTGTGCTGCCTTTCCTCCCTCCATGGAAGAGTGCATGTCACGCTACCCTCGGGCTGAAAATCACAAGGGGCTGGGAAGTGTTACCTGGGAAGTCCGTTTGTATGGTCCATAGCGATTAGGGCCCACCACACAGGTAAGGATTGTCAGTGCCCTGGAACGTGAAGGCACCCTCCACAGCACTTTTTTCCACATGTCTGCTCTGTAGCAGAGAGCTCTGGAGACTAGGCCTGTTCTGACTAGGAAACTGAGGCCTGGAGGCAAACCCATTGTTGTGGCCTCTTAACATCCAAACACCTCTTGCACCAGGGAAGATTGAATAAGCACTCCCTTGGGCTACCTTTTATGACTCTAAGGAAGAGACCCTGCCAGGCTGCCTTTGGCTGAAAATCACAAGGGGCTGGAAAGTGCTAGCTGGAAAGTCAGTGGTAGAGGCCACAGTGCCTAGGCCCCACCACCCGGGTAGGGCTTCCCCAAGCCAAGGAATCTCAAGGAACCCTCCTCAGAGCTATTGCCCCATGTGTGCTCTGTAGTAGAGAGCTCTTGAGACTAGGTCTCTTCTGACTGGGAAACAGAGGCCCTGGGCACAGACCCATTGTAGGGGCTTCTGAACAGCCCAACACTTGCTGTTCGAGGGAGGTTGGAAAAAGCAAGACCTTGTGCTGCCTTTGCTCACCCCATGGAATAGATCCTGCCACGCTGCCCTCAGGCTGAAAATCACATGGAGCTAGGAACTGCTACCTGCGTAGTATGTTTGTAGGTGCCATAGGAATTAAGGCCCACCGCCGGGGTAAGTCTTCGACAGTGCCCTGGAACGTGTAGGCACTCTTCACAGCGCTTTTTCCCCATGTCTGCTCTGTAGCACGGAGCTCTGAAGACTAGGCCTGATCTGACTAGGAAACTGAGGCCTGGAGGCAAAACCATTGTTGTGGATTTTTAACAGCCAAACACCTCTTGAAGCAGGGAAGATTGATTAAGCACTCCCTTGGGCTTTCCTTTATGACTCTAAGGAAGAGAACCTGCCAGGCTGCCTTGGGGCTGAAAATCACAAGGGGCTGGAAAGTCCTAGCTTGAAAGTCAGTGGAAGGAGCCATAGTACCTAGTCCCCACCTCCCGGGTAGGGCATCCACAGGGTGCAGGAACGTCAAGGCACCCTCCACAGCGTTTTCCTCATGTCTGTTCTGTAGCAGAGAGCTCTGGAGACTACGCCTTGTCTAAATGGGAAACTGAGGCCTGGAGGCAAACCCATTGTTGTGGTGTCTTAACATGCAAACACTTCTTGCACCAGGGAAGATTGAATAAGCACTCCCTTTGGCTACCTTTTATGACTCTAAGGAAGACACCCTGCCAGGCTGAATTTGGCTGAAAATCACAAGGGGCTGGAAAGTGCTACTTGGAAAGTCATTTGTAGGGACCATAATGCCTATGTCCCAAAGCCCAGGTAAGGTTTCGACAGTGCCCTGGAACGTGAAGGCACCCTCCACAGCACTTTTTCCACATGTCTGCTTTGCAGCAGAGAGCTCTGGAGAATAGCCCTGGTCTGACTGGAAAACTGAGGCCTGGAGCAAATCCATTGTTGTGGAGTCTTAACAGCCAAACACCTCTTGCGCCTGGGAAGATTGAATAAGCACTCCCTTGGGCTACCATTTATGACTCTAAGGAAGATACCCTGCCAGGCTGCCTTTGGCAGATAATCACAAGGGGCTGAAAAGTGCTACCTGAAAAGTCAGTGGAAGAGGCCCCAGTGCCTAGGCCACACCACCCGGGTAGGGCTTCTCCAAGCCAGGGAACCTCAAGGAACACTCCTCAGAGCTATTGCCCCATGTGTGCTCTGTAGCAGAGAGCTCTTGAGACTACATCTGTTCTGGCTAGGAAACTGAGGCCCTGGGAACAGACCCACTGTTGTGGATTCTTCACAGACAAACACCTCTTGCACCAAGGAAGATTGAATAAACACTCGCTTGGGCTACCTTTTATGTCTGTAAGGAAGACACCAAGCCAGGCTGCCTTTGGCTGAAAATCACAAGGGTCTGGGAAGTGCTACCTGGAAAGTCAGTTGTAAGGGCCATAGTGCCTAGGTCCCAAAGCCCAGGTAATGCTTCCACTGTGCCCTGGAACGTGAAGGCACCCTCCACAGCGCTTTTTCCACATATCTGCTCTGTGGCAGAGAACTCTGGAGAGTAGGCCTGGTTTGAATGGGAAACTGAGGCCTGGAGGCAAAGCCATTGTTGGGCGTCATAACAGCCAAACACCTCTTACACCAGGAGAAATTGAATAAGCACTCCCTTGGACTACCTTTTATGACTCTAAGGAAGAGACTCTGTCAGGCTGACTTTGGCTGAAAATCACAGGGGGACGGAAAGTGCTACCTGGAAGGTCAGTGGAAGAGGCCACAGTGCCTAGGCCCCAGCGCCCGGGTAGGGCTTCCCCAATCCAGGGAACCTCAGGGAACACTCCTCAGAGCTATTGCCCCATGTGTGCTCTGTAGC
Organism: Okapia johnstoni; assembly: GCA_024291935.2. NCBI lineage: Eukaryota > Metazoa > Chordata > Mammalia > Artiodactyla > Giraffidae > Okapia > Okapia johnstoni. The sequence continues at coordinate 146 of JAGTYA010000125.1, read as the reverse complement.
AGAGATCTCTTGAGATTACGTCTGTTCTGACTGGGCTACTGAGGCCCTGGGAGCAGACCCATTGTTGTGGCTTCTTCACAAACACCTCTGGCACCAGGGAAGATTGAATAAGCACTCACAGGGGCTACCTTTTATGACTCTAAGAA